>WYDI02020067.1:0-38296 GCA_009867235.2 Psittacus erithacus | reverse complement strand
AGCAACCTGGTCTAGTGGAAGGTGTCCCTGCCTGTGGCAGGGGGTTGGAACTGGATGAGCTTTAAGGTCCCTTTCAATCCAAACCATTCATGATTCATGAAAAGGTATGCCGCTGACAGAGTGGGCGATACACAATGCGCCAGGCGCAGGAGCAGACAGGCTTGCTAAAAGGAGAGAGTTAAAAAATCATAGGCTAAATCTCTCTCTGGCAGTTATCCTCAAAAGTCATCAGAGTTTTATCAGGCCTGTATTTCACTCACCTTGATTAACTAATTAGTGCTTGTACCATCTAAAGATTAATATTGTAAATGTGAAGTGTTATTGTGACTTCTGCTTCCAAGAATGTCTTTTGTTCAAAGCTTGTGAAACTCACCCGAAGCTGGGTTATTCTTTATTTTATGAGCCTGGTGTGAGAAGGCAGGGAAGCACAATACAAAAGTGTGCCTAGCTGTAAACACTCTCACTTTCCTGCTTGTGGTTGGTGGCCTTCCAGAAGCACAAGGGTATACTTCAGCAAATCCTTTAGTCATTGAAGGTAGTGGAGTTCCCCAGCCAGTTACAAATGAGGCTGTGCAGAGGCATTGGCTGTGTTGGGGGTGCAAGGAATAGCTGGTTCCCTTGCTCAGTGACTTCAGGACATGGTAGCCCTAGTAATTATATTTCACTGCCATCAGGTGCAAGAATTTATTTGGGCACAAAATTTGGTAGGATCTGTAAAATGCACATGTAGAGACTGAAGAGTCTGGGTTTTGTTCCTAATTTTGAGGTCTTGCCCCAGATAACTTGTTTCCTGATTCAGTGCCTTCAAAAATGTATGTATATGTGATTTCTAGCAGTGCTATAAAAAAACAATTCACTCTTAATGGGTTTCTGCAAATAACTTTATACCAATCATACTGTTGATCTTTTTGAAGATCAGTATCTCTGAAGTATGCTTTTTTTATTGCCTTGAATGCCAATACAGTAGTCAAGAAACAAGCTAGAGAGGTGCTAAGGAGTGCAGGACCAAAAAGGCTACACAGAAGCAGAAATCGTAGCCTTGTTTATCAGCACTTCAGTTGCATAAAATAGCTATTGCACACAGTAAGACAGAGTAGCATCTGATTCAGGAAGTCCTGCATTGCTCATTTCCAGAAATTGAGGGGAAAAAAACCTAATCACTTTCTATGTGCCCTGGGTTTTATACTCTTTGGCTAAGCATCCTCCAGTGACAACTGCTGGGCATGGGATATGGTACTATTTCTAGCTTTGCTCTGTCCCATAGTGGTCACTATTTTCTTAGAAGATACTATCGCTATTCTCTTCTGATTAGATCCCCAGGAACTCAGTTGCATATATGTATATAAAAACATATTGTACAATTAAGGAAGACCACAAGCTTTGAGGAAAAGCATAAACACTTCAAGTTTGCTGAGCTGGATTTTGAATGAAAAAACATTTTTATAGAAGAGCCTCTGAAGTTAAGCCCCCTCCCTGAAGTTTATTGCATGAGCCAAGAGAGTGAGCCCATTCTTTCCAACAATGCCCTTTCGGCTACTTTAGTGCTAAAAATAAACCATGTTTGATAGCTATCTAAGCAAAGAAGGCGAAAACAGTAATTTCCAGCTTTTCTAAAGCTCTTTGCCTGTATACATTTGACAAAACCCCAGTCACCAGCAGATGAAGTCAGATTGTTTCTTTTCTGCTTTGAATGCCTCTAAACTGTCTTCCTCTTCTCTGAACTTGGACAGTCAGAAATAGCGTGCCTAGTGAAAAATGAACTGAAAGGTCTGCTTAGTAATAAACTTGCAGAGCAACAATGATTTCAGTAAGGATGATGCTTACTGCTTACAGTTACTCAAGTTTATGGTTTGGCTAAATTTATTTTGCAGTTGCCAGAAGGGTGCCTACCCTGGGACAATACAAGAATTCTTTTCTTAGCATTGCCAGTCACATGTTCCCTTTTTGAGATAAGACTGGGGAAAAATCTCATGAAAGCCTTTAGTCATCAATTTATAAACTGATTATAAATCTCCTTGGAATCTGATTTTGCAGCATCAGTGACAGGGTTGAAATGGAAGTGAAAAGAAGAGTTGCTGGTGCTTTTCAGTTCTGCGAGATAAAGTGGGAAGTGTAAGCAATTAAACCAAATTGAATTTTGTTGTTGCTGGGAGTGTTTCTTTTGCCAGTCTTTGGAAAAAGGAATTCTTTCAAACGGAAATGAACTTATAATTCTGTTGAAAACAGAATTCTGAAAATGGAAGTACTGGCTGCCCTGCTTTCAACCGCTGTAGTGCTGTGAAAGAGTGAAATGTTCTGGTGTGTTTCAGCTCATTACTCCCTTATGGGTGAGACTCCCCAGGAGGCTTGTCTTTAATGATGCACAGGGATCCTTGGAGCCCTGCACCATCTCCGCTGGTCAGGCATGGAGGTGGTTCTGTGTGAAAGAGGATGAAAACCTGTCCTAGAGCCTGATCCAAAGGAGGCTGCTGGAATAATACACAGCAGGAATATCTCCAGTGTCTGAAAGGTCAGTTTGTCTTTCTGAGGATAAACGTTATCATTTTCTGGAGTGGGGAAAAAAAAAGATCGTCCTGTTTTCCAGGCAGCTCTACTATAATGATTTTTGCAATGAGAAACTTTTGCCAATTTCTTTTATATACTTTGTTTTGCCGATATCAATGATATTGATGCTCTGAAATACAAACCATACTAGTATAACAGATAGACATAGTAAGTGTTTCTCTTGCTGACAGGCAAGTCTCCAGTTACTTTAGACTAAGGCTTTTTCTGCCAGATGAGTGCTGGCTGCTGCACTGAAGTTTTGATGGGTTGGTGGTGATATATAACTTGTGCTGACTAGGATGGAGATTATTGCATTTATTTTTCCCTTGTTATTGGGTAAGAACTTCAACCCGAGTCTCTGAGAGTAACTTCTGTGTGTTTACTCTGCTACTAAGATGCCTTTTTCCAAAGCCAGTGTCAGTAGCAGGATGTGTAGCCAACAGACTGATTTGTAAACTTGTTTCTCAGCTCAGAGAGATTATATAAGGTCTCATCAGAGGAAAGAAAATATACTGCAGCTTGCAATGAGCACTAATATCACAGAATCACAGAATGTTTACAGTTCCAGTCCCCTGCCATGGGCAGGGACACCTTCCACTAGACAAGGTTGCTCAAATATGGGAAAAATACAGTTGCACGTGATTTGGATCAAACTGATTTGGGACTGACTTATTTTTTTATTATTAATTTCTTCAGATTTCACTGCCAAAAAAACCAAATCTGATATGGAAAAGTTTTCCCTAGTCTTACATGGGAAAAGCTACTGGGATTCCTTTCATTGTAGTAAGTAACAGAGGAGCCTTCTGCCATAGAATTATCTTCATGCTCTTAGTTTTAACAAATTTACATACAAAAAGCTACTCTGAACCTGGTTTAAAGACGCATCTTAAAATGTCCCTTCTCATGGGGAAAGTACGTGGATGAAGAGATGCTCCAGAACCTGTGTGCAGCCTCCTATTTGCCAGGGAGGTTTGCTCCTCATGGACAGGCTGAGTGCATACTCTCACCCTGTGATAAAAACAAGCTTCACTAAGGAAAGCTTAAAAAGCCAGCACCACTATCTGATGGTAAATGCAAAACCCAGTAATCTGGGGGGTGAACAGAGATAATAAGATTTTTGAGGATGTTTGAGGAAAGAATATCATGCCATAATTCAGTTTACATCAAGTGTTGAAGCAAAAACCAATAGTCATACTGATGACATGATCAACTCCAAGCACTGTCACAGGTCCTGCCAGGACTGATCAGTCTATATTCCTAGTCTATATTAAATAATAGATGTTGCTAATCTGTGCATATTTTTCAATTGCTTTCTGAAATGCTGGTAGCAAATGTTTGAATTCTTCCCTCCTGCCCCCCAACCTAATTTACTCTGCTTATTCAGGAAATGATCTCTAACGTTTGAACACTATTTACATTATCAAGATTTACTTATGTTTTCTTTTTTCCATTGAAACGCTAAGCAGCTCTTACATCAATGTAGGTGTGTTTGAGAATTATGAGAGCCTTCAATTCTCATACCAAACTACACCCACACAAGTCAATTCCAGTTCCAATGACTAAAGGTCATGTGAATGGCAAAAAGTAACAGGTAAGGACCTAATTTTGCTATAAGAGTAACTGAATTTGCTGTTATGGTTTATTAGTGAAAGAATTAATGCCATCAGGAGTAAATCCTTCCCCTACCTTACATTTGTTGGTGTTTGTTCCTACTATTCCTGTTGTTGTTTTTAGTGGCAATTCTAATGGAAAAGTAGAACATGATGTGTGTGAGAACAAAGATGTGGTAGAAGAGTATTCCCTTTTGCCTTTAAAAACACCTTTAACAGTGATAATGAAAGGCAATGGTGGGCTAGCTCCTTGCCAAGGGGTAGGTATCCAGCTACTTCCACACTTGCTAACTGCCAGTAGCAAATGTTAAAATGGTGGGAATTGTCAGGTTTCCTGAGGCTGATGGCCTCCTGCTTGTGCATTGTATTTTTCCCTGGATGACATATTCGTATTTCTTAGGTTTAACTGAATTCTCACATTAATTTAGTGGTTCTGGTTCTTAGCACTGCTCTGTCTTCTTTCAACCGGAGATGCCCCAGGATAGTGGTCATTCTTATTCATTCTTTTTCAATACCATACCTGGGTTTAACAGTGTTTAATCTGTGCTGCCCACCAAAGTGATTTATTAACCTCTAGACTATGAAAACCAAAGTCATAAAGACTCTATAGACACTAAATGATGTAAGGGTGATGTCACAGAGATGTTGCCACCCTTAGAGGTTTTCACCAAAGATACCATCTCTGGACTGATGTGCAATTTCCCAGCTTCCAGTCATGTGTGGGCCTTAAGCCTTCAGTATTCCACTCAACATCACCTTTTGCCAGTGTACAAAGTGGGAAGTCTAGTTAGAGTTGCTGGGGGTGACATGAAAATATCTGTCAGGAATTCAGGAGCAAAGCCAGTGGCTATGGAAGATCACTTTATTTTAGTTTAGGAAAATACTACATGTTAAGGGATTTGGCTAGTCTTGCAGATTACTTTTAGTAGAGTAAGTTTAAAAGAACAGGAAGAAAATCCCTGGACATCCTTCTGTAATAAACCTCTCTCTTCTTGGAATCACCTCTTGACAAGACAGGACATTAAATTCAGGTAATGAAAACTCAAGCACTAGAAAAATTCTCTTCAGAATATTAACAGCCTTGCTTTCTTTGGGCTCTCTTTTCTGCTTTTAGCTGTATACTAAAGGGAAGGGTCAGAAGCATTCAGAATGGGGTAACTGATCCTGTTTCTGCACCACCAGCAAAGTGATATCTGGCACTCCTTGTGAGTGGTGTTCAGTTTTCCTTTAAATCACAGCTCCCAGACTTCCAGTTTCCTTTCTCGAATAAGGTGGGACTTGTCATGAAGAGGGACTGTATGTAATTATCTGGACATTATGAAGCTTCTGTAGCTCATCCTTATTATTTGTGACTGCTACAAAACTCAAAGGTGAGGGTTTGGTTTTTTCTGTCATGAGACTTTCAGTAGATTAATCTGTGTGTTTAGGGTAACTGTGAGCAGGCGAGGCTCATCCTACAAGATAGGCTGAGCTTGTTTGGCAAGGCATGTTGTTTTCTCAGTTGCTTGGCTGCCCTATCTGTCCATCCTTTTCAATTTGTGCTGTTGAGACTGAGAGTCACAAATATTGATGAGATTTTTGTTTAAATCCTTTTTTGATTCTGTTAAATATGAAAGGTTATCATACCATTCTGTCCATAACATAGAGGCTAACCATTCAGATTGGCAGTGTCATGAAGAACAAAGGACATCAGGGTAAACACAGGGATCACAGAGAGAAGCATGGAAAGAAGAACAGAAAATAGGAAAGAACTACTTCTCTCCTACCCAAAATCTGGCTGGAGCACATTTTGTAGTGCATGTTGCAGACAATGGTGGTTTTAACAAAAGAGCAGACTGGAAGTGCAAGGTTCCATAAAGCCATATACCTCACAGTGGGATCTGAAGTTAGCATTGTGTCTAAATTTGAACCAGGGTTTATCTATTAACCATCTATGGGATATCTCTTTGCATTTAATGAATTTTGGTGTCTGGTAGAAAGAAGCATTCAGATCCTGTCTGCAATTATTACAATGTGTATCTTCTGTGTATAACTGCTTCTTTTTATACCTAAACAGCATCTTACTTGGAACAGTTAGATGCAAAGCTCCATCCCAGTTTCCAGCACAGTTCTCGGCTTCCTCCCATCTTTATCTACACTTCCTTGGGGGTCTTGTCTGTGCTAGTTGCATGGAAACTAATAGCTCCCCAATGGCTGCCAGATCCCTGGTCTGGATCTGCCTGCATGTAGATGGCCCTGGTCTCAACTGGTGTGGTGCTACCAGTAATTACATATCTGTCCTAAGGCCCCAATACTCCAGTGACATGAGGGTTAAGGTGTTATTTTGAAATAAAATAAAAATTACTGAATTTTTGGTTGAAAGCTGTCATGAATTAGCTAATCAGTAGCATTAATAGATAATGACTATTGTTATTAGCACAAGGCCTGATAATATTTTCCCCAGATAACAGGGAAAACGAATTCTTTCCACTGCAAAAAAATAGGGAATTATGCTCTACAGCTTTCCTTCTGTAGGACAGGAGGATAGAGGACCACAGTGCTTCCTTCTTATCCATGAGTTTCTTTCAGTACCTTCCCCTTTGCAAACCTAACAAGTTTCATGTCTTAGATGGACATTTGTCTGCCAGAAGCTGCTGCCTTTGCACATCTAGAGAGAAATGGGCTGTGCAGAACTGGAGTCTAATGCGGTGGTGGGAAGTGAGGGGAGTTCGTACATGGGCTAAAGAGATGTAAATAATAATATCTAAATAAATCTAAAAGCCACTGCTGCAGGCAGACTTCCATGTTGTGTAAGACAGCAGATTCAAATAGCAGATATTTGCTATTTTCAGAGCCATTTCTGCATGAAGCTTCAGTTAAATACAAGCCAAATCTCAGATATGTTAGAATTGTTCTGTGTGGGTCGGGCTGTTGTTTTCAATGAGCAGTGGTAAACCCCTCCTGTGGTTTAAAGTCCTGGTTTTGCTGTTTGCAGTGATTAAAAAAATATCATGTTTGATACGCTTTTGAATCATGTGAATGCTTCTGTTTTAAATAATGAAGGAGAAAATTGCTAACAATAGATTAATTTTTTGTTTGATGCTCAGATGGGATGCTTTAGTCCCTAAAATTGACTGTTAGTGTGAATCACTATCTCCACAGCATTGATAAGTTTGCTTTCAGATGGATTTATGTTAAGGTTTGTTTTTCTTTAATCTTATATTGGTTTACAATGGAGTCCACACCAGAGTCTTCTAGTGAACCAGGCAAGTATAGCTGTCTTCTAGCTCATGTCTCAGCAGCTGCAACATACTGGCTCACAGCAAAGCAGCTTTGTGTCTTAGGTTTTTGGATTGAATCCAATTAGTCCCACTTTGCATATTTATTCATAGTAAAGTACCATTAGTTCAAGACCAATAAATGGAATGGTGTGAAGAAAACTGTATAAAGAAATGCGGCCCTCTTGGCTCTTCTTAGACATAACTTGGGGAAGATTTGCCTGATACTTTGGTTCAGGAACTCTGTGAAGCCTCTGAATAACGTGTATTATGTTTTGCTCATCTGAATGAACATAATGAATTGAGATACTCCAGTGAGGCTGGTAGAAGGACTCTTGAATTATACTCATGTAGCCTCATATTTAGCCCACAAACTAAGTGGGAACCTGATTATCTCTTAAAAAAATAAGTAGAAGAAACTAAAATTTATTAATGTTAGTAAAGAGCAAATTGAATGTCTTCATCAGTGCTGTAGAATTGAAGCTGGCAATTTAAAATCTACTGTATTTGTGTTTGCAAATGAGAACTGAAGATACACATACCATACTATAAATATGTTTCCTTT
Source organism: Psittacus erithacus (assembly GCA_009867235.2). Lineage (NCBI taxonomy): Eukaryota > Metazoa > Chordata > Aves > Psittaciformes > Psittacidae > Psittacus > Psittacus erithacus. The sequence goes on along the minus strand of WYDI02020067.1, from coordinate 30,320 downwards.
TGCAAAAATCTTCTTTCAAAACTACTGGTGTTCATCTGACCACTCATTTTAAGGAATTTGATCCCAATTATCCAGGTTCAAATGCTGAGAAGTTGATTGCAGCTAGTCTTACTGTGTTACACAGTGTTCTGCAGTGATACTGATTTGTGCTGTTAGGAGCCTTTTGTCATCACATGAACCACTGCAAAAGACAATCCTTCAAAGCTCCTTATTGAAACAGTCTTGTCCATCTTTCTGCCTACTTCTTTGGATGGAGAGCACACTGCAACAGGGATCTTGGAGACAAGTTTATCTTTTAGGCGTTTTGCTTTTCTAGTATTTCTGGCACCTTGCAAGTAATGAACTACCAGAAGCTGTTGAAATCTTTGGGTTAAGAGAGTCCTGACTGAAGTGTCCTAGCAAGGACCATCACCATAATAATAATGCCTAGTCCTGGAGGGACATTAAGGTATGGATTCATTTTACCAATACTTGCATCTAGATGTCCAAAACCAGTTAGACCATGGTTCATTGTCTCTCTCCCTGAATGGCAGAAAACATTCACAAAAGAAGCCATCCCAGGAGCCAGCTTTATTCCATGGGGCTTCAGTGAGAGGTGCAAAGTATCTAAGAACTTACTCGTGCTGCTCTGCCTGCTGACGCTCAAAAGTCTGGTGGTTTTGTCACAAGCTGTGACGGCAGAGGCCCAGCTTGTAGAACAACTTTAAAACTGTTGCAGGTCAGAAGATGAAAGAAATGCTGTGAGAGTTACTGAGTGATTAAGCAGTCTGTCATCAGAAATTGATTTTGATGAAGTCGGACAGTGAATATGCATGGGAGAAGGAAAAATTAAGTCAAAACTTAAACCTCTACTTCAGACTGAGGTATAGCTCTAAAGTAAAGAAATATTGTGCTGACTAGTGGTGGTTTAATTTAGGTGTGTATATAGGAAGAAGTTGCTTCTATTTCCATTTGGAAAATAGACATCGGACTCTTAATGCACTTTCTGAGTTGAAATTAAATAAGTCAAGAGGGCCAAGCTAGTAACAGTATAAGCAAATAGACCTCTATTGCGTCAATCAAGTTGTGGCTATTTATTTTAGAGCTGATTTTGGCAAGTGTATTGTGCTTAATATATTGTATTATGGAACAGTTTGACTGTGCTTCAGATTACTCCTCTGGAGTATGTGGTGAAACTAGTCATGCAAAATAGCAGCCCAAGTGAGCTTAGGTTGTATCACAGAAGGTCCCACACCACAGTGTGTTCAACGGGAGCGCCTGTGGCACAGCCAAACCTTCCTCTCACATACTGAGCTCCTACAACCTCAGTGTGGTTTCTGCTATTGAAAAACACTAAAACACTTTTCAGCGGTACGGCTTACATCAGGTCCATCAGAGAAGTCAGCTACTGCAGCAAAAAACAGTTCTGTGCAAGTGTAACCTTATTTAGGGCTTTTGTCCATATGGAAAAATGAGCCCACTAAACAATTAGTAGTACAACAGCAAAGGTTCCTACAGTTACCCTGGTCTCAACCAGCTCCACAGGGAGGTTATAGCCACAGGGGAATGAACCTGTGGGTGCCTTCCAGCAGTTTGTTGGGTGGAGAGATGACTGAAGCAGAGGATTTCCCACCCAGCCTCATTTAAAACATATGTGATATCAGTATCCATATGGGATGTTTCATGATCAATCATTGTGGAGAATTGTCTCTGTGGAAGATGTCTCATTTAGCCCATGACCGAAAAACAAAGGATATGTTGCTGCCACACTAATCAAAACCACAGACAATCTGCTGTTCATATGTGCCAATTGTTGCTGCAATGTGGTATAAATGCAGTTAAAGATGAGAAAAATAATTATAGGCAACCATTCTGCAGAAAACTTATAGGAATACAGACTCTTTAGGGGGACACTTTCAAGTGCATAAAAAGCTTTTCACCAACTTAACTCTGGTTCTGAGTCATCTTTGTGCTTGCTGTTGGCAAGTTCATCAGACCATAGCACCTGAATTGAAAAACTGATAAGTAGAAGGCAAACTTATAGCCAAGGGGTGAAAAAAGGTCAATGAAAATTTTAAACTTTAGGTATTTTTGTCTGTCATCGTGGTAAGACCTTCTTGTGGAAGGTTTTCCTGCTGTGGCAGGGGGCTGGAACTGGATGAGCTTTGAGGTCCCTTCCAACCCAAAACAGTCTGGGATTTTATGGAGACTAGGCACAAACACAAAAACTGACTTGAATCCCAGAGAACCACATTTATTTATAAGGGTAAACATGATAAGTACGACTGTGCCCATATCGCCGCTCCAGTTAGTTTCTGGAAGTTTCTAAGGAGGAAAAAGGTTTGACCAATGCTGCTGCAAAATACCCGTAGGGAAATGGCCACTTGTGTATATTTAATGATGTCAGCTGTGGGTAAATTGTACCTGTGAATATATCAGCAGTGGCAAACATCTGATTGGATTTATTCAACCAAGGTTTCAAAATGTATTTTGAAATATTATTGGTTAATATTCAGGCTGTTGCTCAACTGAGGTTTAGTTCATTACAGTATGAATAGATACTTCTACAGTGTCTGTTAACAGTAAGAATTGTACCCTTCCCTTTCTCCTCAGTTTCAATAGGTTCTTCTCGCTTCTTGACCCAAACAGTGTGTGGACTGTTGCCCCGGCATGTTGAACAGTTGCCATTGTGTCATTCTGCAAAACCCATACATACCCAGAGCTTGAATACTATGGGCAGGGCTGGTCCCTCTTCTGCAAAAGGAACAAAACCAAACCCACATAAGGCCCAAAAAAAGGCAGCAAGAATGGGCAAAGCTGTGAGCAAGGAGAGACCAAACTGCCTGAGATTCCTCAGTTCCGAAAATAAATCATAGAATCACAGTGATTTGGGTTGGATGGGACCTTAAAGCTCATCCAGTTCCAACTCTCTGCAACAGGCAGGCACAGCTTACAGTACAGCAGGTTGCTCCAAGCCCCATCCAACCTGGTCTTGAACATTGCCACGGTTTAATGAGCAAGGTGGGTTCTGATAGATGTCTACAAATTGTGGGTGGATACTGGTTGCCATATCTTGCAGGGCAAGAATTAGGGGCTGTCAAATGAAATTAGCAGGAATTGTGTCCAAAACAGAGAAAAAAGAGTTCTGGTGTCCTCAGCATAAGGACATGGAACTGCTGGAACAAGTCCAGAGGAGGCTCCAAGGATGATCAGGGGCTGGAACACCTCCTGTATGAAGACAGACTGAGAAAGTTGGGGCTGTTCAGCCTGGAGAAGAGAAGCTGTGTGGAGACCCCAAATCAGCTGCCAGTACCTGAAGGGGGCCTACAAGGATGCTGGAGAGGGATTCTTCATCAGGGACTGTAGTGATAGGACAAGAGCTGATGGGTTTAAACTTAAACAAGGGAAGTTCAGGTTAGGTATAAAGAAGAAGTTCTTTACTGGTGAGGGTGGTGGGGTGCTGGCACAGGTTGCCTAGAAAAGTGGTAAATGCTCCATCCCAGTCAGTGTTCAAGGCCAGGCTGGACAGAGCCTTGGGTGACATGGTCTAGGTGAGGCATCCCTGCCTGTGGCAAGGGGGTTGAAACTGGATATCTTAATGTCCTTTCCAATCCTAACTATTCTATGATTCTATGAGAATCTTCTGGAAGCAGACTTCCTGCAAACAAATGCTTTGGATGCAAAAAAACTGTCTGCATGGCTTTGAAGGGAGACAGGGCAAATACCTGGAAGGGACAGCTTTAATGAGGGTTACTAAATGGTCACACCAAGTGAAGGAAATATTTGAGCTTAAAATAATTACAGGCTGGGAAAGTACTCAAAGCAAGTATCGTATAGGTTTGCCCCTGTTCTTAACTTACACATGAGGTCTCCTTATGGCCATTGTTGAAGACAGGATGCTGAACCAGATGGCCATTCTGCAGCTTATATACTTATCTGCTGCAGATAAAGGTTTGCCAAGATATTTTAATCCTCAGTATCTGAGACCGTGATGGGTTTTTTTCTGACTTGGTTGGTCTTCCAGGTCCCTAATTTAGTGCTGATACTTCCAGACCTCTTCCAGATCATCTTGCTGGTGGTATCTAGAGAATGAATACAGTGGATTTCAGTGTGATGGTACAGGACTTTTGGAACAGAAATTCCGAGGGCGTCGGTCTTTTCTCTACCCTTCAAAGTATTAGTGTGAAAATGACTGCACTTTCCTTTGTTTGCATCTGTATTTTGTGGCAGCAAAGTCCCAACTATGCTGAAAGAAACTGCAGACTGTCTGTAGTGGCCATTACCCATCCATTCTTTTGCTACTCATCCCTAAACATCTTTTTTAAACTGCCTTTCTCTGGATGTACAAGCGTCAGTTTCCAAGCTAAATTTCTTTTAGTTATTTTTATCACAAATACTGACTACTCATTTTGGTTGTAAGTTCTTCAGGGGCTTTTTAGCCTTTCACAAAGACCAGAGAACACCGCCATTTGGGAATCTTACTGGCAAATATTTGATCCATGATATGTGTAATACAGGAACAATCTCACATCTGTCTCCTTGGTAGAATGCAAGGTGAGTACATAAAATACTTCCTTATTATAATGCTTACTAGTGAGTGTTGGTATTAAGTCATCAGCTAATTTCTGATTCTGTGAAAGAAGCATGTTTTGGGCAGAAATTTTCCAGGCCTAAGTTTGTTACAAAGTAAATTGTTTGCTGAATAAAAAGCTTTTAGGCAGCCAGACAGCTGAAAAGCCTGAAATTCAACAGTTGCAGTTTGCATGGAAATTGTCTTTATTGTGAAGTTGTCTATAGGGTTTTTGTCTTCGCCTTCAGCTTCAGTTGTCTCCTTTGCACTGCCGCAGCCATCTTGTTTAGTCTTTGCCATTAGAAAACAATCAGAAAACCAGTGTTGCCAAGTACAAATGCATCTCATTTTTAAGGTTCAGCTATTTATTCCCTTATCTGATGAATTTTAGAGACAGCCTTGTTGTGTGATACCTTTCAGATATTGCCAGCTCTGCCAAATGTAATGAAGGGAGCATTTTGGTCAGACATTATTGCTGCTGCCTTTATGAGTTCCACCATTGCCAGACCTTTGGGGCCAAACCAGCATAACTTTCTGCCTTCATATTTAAGAGGCTGACTGGCATAAAAAAGAAACCTTGCATTTGACTAGGTGGACAGTGGAAAGAAGCAGCTGCATACACAATGCAGAGGCTCAGTAGGAGAATCTCTAGGATTTCCAGTGTACTCTAAAAAACATTGGAAGCAGAGCTGAGAAGTAGCTATAAACTAGTGTGTCACAGGATAGAAGAGTTTCAGCAGATTATGAGAGATCAAGAAGCAGAAGCCGACTCTATGTGAGAAATGGAGCACAGCTGAGAAGCTGAAGGGAGGCGGAGGTGAGTACAAATGTGTACAGACCACTTCAAGAATGGGTCAGTGGAAGGTTGAAGGCCAAATGTTTGGCAGGTGAAAATCAGTAGCATTTTTAGGTACTCTAATTCCCTGTTGAGCCATTATGCTAGGACTTAGTTAAACTTGCTTAGTTGAAATAACACCTGTCCTAAGCCATCCTACAGGCTTCTGGAGGGGCTTCTGAAGTTGATTAACTTTGTTCTCCCACCTAATTCGCTTTTCTGCATGTTTTGGTTTCACTCAGGGCTGGAAATGAGAGTTGTCAGGAAGGCTAGCTTTGTGCTGCCTGAGAAAACACAAGAGCTTGTCAGTGGAAACCTTTGTCTGGTAAGATGATGTTAAAAATGTATTCATATAAATTCAAGCAATGAGCCAAAGAAGTCAAATTCCTCATTCATTTTGTGATGTACCAGTGAAGCTTTACATGACATGACAACCTGGGAATGATACAACAGAGTAAGACTGCAATCACCCCCAACTGTCACAAGCTGACTGCAAGGCAAACATCACTGCCAACGTTTGTGTCCTGCTCTCAGAGACCAAACTGTAGCTTTTAGACCCAAAGATAGCAGAGCATGTTTCAACTGTGTGTGTTTTGGGGGTAGCTTCATGCTCTTTTCCTACCTCCTTTCTGCAGCTGATTTCAGGGACTCAATGTTTTTCAAGCTGGCAAGACATGCTTTTTCTTTATTGCCAAGCTGGTGAAATGGCTTTCAAGAGAAAAGAGATGGGGGGATGTTTTGGTTTTCAAAGCTTCTGCTACTATTTATTTTCCCCCTCTCTACACATCCTTTGCACTCAACAAACAAAATGATTGTATTCAAAAGAAAATGTGCTCAGAAGTCAGAGTCCTTTTTGCAGCATTTATAAATGAAAGTGCAATCCAGCTGTTGGCAAATCATAACCTCATTGTTTTGGCAATGCTGTTGCATTTACTTTTTTTTCCACTTACCTGAGCAAACAAGTTTAGTGTATTGGAATTCAGAGTTTTTCCTTCTTTGTAGAAATTCACACCCTTTCTGGCAAGGTTTGAACTGTTTTTATTGCTTACAATTATACCTACAGGTAAAATAAATACTTTCCCACGGATGCGCTGAAATCCGGTATGGTTGTAAGCTCGGGTAGCTATAAGACTGAGTTGTACAACTAGTATTTCTGCTGCTCTGACTTTTCCTTCTGATAGTTCTTAAAGACACAGGGCTTGAAGGTCTTGTTGCTCTTGAGTAATCAAAGCAATTCTTTTTAAAGGCTTCATCCATGCAAAGCTGGGATGGAAGAGTGAAGGACCATATACCCTGTAAAGAAAAGACCTCTAAGGGAAACCTAACATGACTTTGCAATACAAATACTGTTTGTGGCCTTTAGCATGTAACTGATCAGATCTCAGTAGTGTGTGCACAAACATGACATTGAAAAGACATTTTTGGTGTCACAAAGAAAGGAGTGGAAAAGTTAGGAAATGCCCTAATGAAGGTCACCTGTGTAATTCATTATGATTCATTTTTTAATTATCTGTTCACATAGTATTTTTTCCGCAGAGCTCTCTACCTCTGTGCACAGGATGTTCAGAGCACTCTTAATGAGCAGCTATTCAGCAGTTTGTTTTATCTTCATTGTTCCATGTGTGGCCCACGGCCTTATTTACTGCGTGCTATTAAATCCGGTTTTGAGAGCTAAATCCATAAAAAGACTTTGTCTGGGTGACCTTGTATGCTGAAGTATCTGACTTCTGGGCCCCTTGCTGTCTAGTGTTGAGAGGTAGAGTTTATGACCCAGGTGCGCTGTTGCAGCTGGATTGCCACCAGAGCAGGGCTAGCTCTGCAGTGTGTGGTATGGATGTGCCATTCCCAGCCTACCCCTAGCTCAGGTAACGTCAGGAAGTACACACCACTCTGTGGCATCAGCCTGCTGTCAGACAGAATTCAAATAAGCATCTCCTTTCATTGCTGTTAAGTAATGTATGAAAGACACTTAGAAATACTTTCTACTTTCATAGACTTTCAAAAGACTAGAAATATCAAAATTCTAGGAATAATTTCTACTTTCATAGGTAGTTAAGTCTGGGATTTGTGACTCATGAATCCCGTTTTCAGCAATGCCACTGCTAAAAAGCGTTGGAAAAGTATTTCACCAGTTGTGGCCCTATTTTCCACTCTAGAATGGGAATCACAACATGGACCAAACCATGTCACCAACGTGTTCTCTGGAGCTGATGCTTAAAAGTCCTTTGCAGTCTTGGATATGAAACATTAGGGAAAGACAGTGTATTGTTGCTTCATCCAAAACTGAAGGAGCAAGTTCCAGAAATATCCCCTTGTCTCACTGCCTGAATGAGATTTACTCTCAGTGATTTATTTTTCCCATTAGAAAATGGGCTACTTCTAGTGCACTTTACACTGAGGTCTTCCAGAATCATCCCAGAAGTCCCACCAACACTTTTGAGAGAAGACATGAGAGATTTACCAAGAGGTGGTGAAGCATTCAGGTTTCTTCTCAAATCAGACTGTCAAGGTTATGTCTCTAGCTGAAGACAATGAGCCGTGGATGATTCTTCAGCCTGGAGAGCAAAGAACATGGCGTGGCTCATCCATATGATCACACTCACACTTTCTTCCCTTCCAAAAAGCCAAGATTCCTTGGCCATGCTTCCTCATGGAAACAGTTGGTGACATTTTTTTTCTCTCAGATCATGCTTAAGCAAATCCAGGAGGGCAGTAAGAGCCAAACCCATTTTATGAGTAGGCCAATACTGATGTGGACAACCACAGACAAGGCTTGTGCATGTGCTCCAGTCCTACTTAGTTTATCATGTGGACATGGCCTGGGGGGTGTGTAGGGTGCTCAGCTTTCTACAGACATGTTTGTCACAGCAAGTGTGGGAACATCTTTGTGGTCTGAAATATTTCATTGTTTTACCTTTGGGTAGTTTAGAGGGCTCTAGATTATATACATCAATATTCCGTATTATCAGAGCTGTGTAGACACCCTGTGAGTCAGTAGTCTTGAGTAGAGTTGTGGGAATGTACCAATTCCAATGTTATATTCAGGAGAAATTTTGCAGCATAAGAATGTGATTTCTGATAGGTGAATAAAGAAAAGGTTTCCTCTTTCCAGAATATTGCTGGGGTTTATATTTCAGAGAGGGAAGAAGGGTCAAGAAGCAGCTCCTTGAACCTGAATGTCTTACAGTTTAGGATGACACTCAACCATGGAATCACTTGCCATATGATTCTTTCTGGTTTTCTGTTGTTGTTTGGAGGGAGAGGTGACAAAGGTGGTCATTTTCTATTTCTGGGAGTGAGAGGGAAACATTCAGATATTATTGTAGTTTCTTCTTTTAAGGGCTTTTGATGATGGTTTCAAGGGCAGAGAAACAATTTGCTAATTATTTCTAGCCTGCGGCCCTGCCAGTGTGACCTCATGTTCATTTTCAGCCAAACGCTGCATTGATTTTCTGCATTGATTTTCTTGCATTTATATTTAAGCTGAATTCAAAAGTCTGTAAACGATACTTGAATTGTTCCTCCTGTGCTAACATATTGGAAATGTTCATTGCATTGACTGAGAATATGCTTCCAAGTGTATGCATTCACATAGCAAGGCAAATAGACCGCAGTTGATGTGTGTAACAAGACCAGATCTGTGAGAAGCAGGCTTGCTTGTGCAAAATGTGCGGACATTTCTGGAAACACAACTTTTTTCCACCACTAAGGGCCTAATTGCTCTTTAATCCTTGGTGGGCCAACATGTGGGAAACTAGCTATATCGTGGGGAACAATCTGTACCACTCTGCAAGGTTCAAACCTTGCATTAATGCAGGTTAGCCATTTATAAAAACTCCATAATGGATCTCTACAGCAGGATATTTTTTCTTTTCATCTAGCAAAGAAATAAAACCTGTCCAAAACTCTATCCTGAATGTATTTTCTGGAAAACAGGACTCAGACCTGAATGAAGTTGTACTCAGCTGGTGTCATTTGTCTCCCAGGTCCCCAGGGCTTTGCCTCTTACTCCTTCCTTCAGGAACTGGATTTCCGTGTCACTAGTCCATGTCTCTGTTTAGCACACTGCTGGGGGAATCTGATTTGGAGACCTATGATCAGTGCTCAGATACTTTCTCAATCTCAATCCAGACTCTCCTAAAGCTCCTTGGTTGCTATAGAGGTGATGATTCAGCCTGACTGGATTGTGTTGAAGGCTATGACACAACTTGAGTTTAACTGCTGGCAGAACAGACTTTCTTGTGAGATTTATAGTACTTCCTGCTTCTAGCTGGGCTGCAGATAGAACAAGAACAGCCTTTCTCATAGTGTCTTGGCACTGCTCTTTCTAGAGGGAACCCAGAACAAACAGGATACAATGAAAAATACCAAACTTTCATGAACTTCCTTGAAAAAAAAAAAAAAAAGCCTTTGCTTGTGGTTGGGTTTGGTGGACTTTTCTTGGGCTGTTACATACTTTATTCATGCCACTTCACCCACCATTAAATTTTATGAAAGTGTATTTAGTGAATACATCAAGTTATAACTCTGTGGACTAGATATAATCCAAGTTGACTTGAAAAGGTAATGTTTTGGCACATCAAACTCTTAATGTTTTAACTCTTTGCTTTTCTTAGTGTTTCATTTGCACTGTCACTTTCTGTACTTGAATCCAGCATTGAGTACCCTTTTGCTAGTGAGCTAAACCCTTTAAAACAGGCAGTCCCTGTACATCTGCCTGAGACGCATTAATTGCAGTGGACATTAAAGTGGCCTGTCAAAGACTGCAAAGGGGAAATAAGCAGAAAATCAAGGACTCCCAAAGTCTTCTGCCAGGTTTCAAAATCAGGATGCAAAATCCATTGAAAGGAATAGATCATATATATTTTTAGCAACTTCCTTAGCCTTCACGTAAAACCCTGCATACCATGTGTGACTTTTCTCCAGTGAATCACAACTTCGTGCTTTTATAATACGGGCAAAACAAAGAATTGAAAACTTGAGCTGCAAACTGGGGTGATGTGCTTCAGAAAGAGATGCAAAATAATATAAGTGTAAGACATACAAATAGGATTACCTTAGCCAATGTGAATTCATTTTAACTCGTGTCTGCCACCGTCGTATGGATATTAGCATAAACAAGGAGCTAAACAGGTTCATCAAAATCACCAAAGTCCCAAAGTACTCAAGTTTAAAACCTGCTAACACTAAAAATACACTCTGCAGCCCTCCAGCTGATAGAAACCCCTGTAAACAAGCAGACGTTTTCTATTAATAAATGCAGATGTTAAAAAGCAGTGCTTATATTTGCAGCCTTGAGCCCTGCATTTTCGTTTACAGGCCACGCGGCTTCTTTCCTGACGCTTTGCTAAATATAATGACTAAAAATAAAGTTTTCTAAAGCTTCTGTGACTCAGGCTGATCTCCAGTTCATTTTAATACCACCGGAGTGATATCTCTTCTCATTCTGCTAAGATTCTTCTGGCTGCAGTTCCATAATCCATGAACTGTGATGCTCCTTCCTTTGCTTATAATAGACAGTTGCGTATGATTTTTCTTACCACCAAGAGGAATAACAGCAAGTGACTGGGTCATCTTTGTCTGGTTGACGAGAGGTTTTTTTCTCCTCCTTTTCCCCTTCACATGTGAATCTTTAACACCACTGAGTAAGAAAATCAGATGATGATCGGGTGGGGGAAGCTGAAGAGTGGTGGAGAGTTGGAATGAGGGATCAAGGAGTTTAATTGCCTCATTTCTGGAGCTGTTCAGAAGGGATGGTGCGCATGAGCAAGGTCTGCAAGATCATGCTCACTGAATGAAAGTGCCCACACATTTCCTGCATAGCAAAGTACAAACTGGTTACTTTTTAGTAAGAAACCCATCCTGAGCGCTCAAATAGAAGTTTGTCAGTCTCCTGTGTTTTATTTTAGAGCTTTGCATACCTTGGGCAGCCCCAATGCTCCCCCTTCATCCATCCCTTTTTTACCCCACCCCTAAACTAAGTAGCAATATTCACATGTGAAATAAGCCCCGTTGAAATAACTTTGTAGGGGTAAATAAATCGTAAATAAGAGGAAATATTTCAATACAAACTGAAAGTAAGAACATGGATTTCTTGTTTTTATTGTATTTTTCCTTCAAAATACCCCTTTGCAATCCAATATTTGTCACAAGGACTACTCCAGGCCATCATGAGAGCCATTGGACGGCTGAGGCTACTCAGCCTTGAGCCCATCAGGGTGTTTTGTCAGTGCACTCAAGTCCTGACAACAGTCACAATCTGCCGTGTCTCATGGTTTGCTTGACATACAGTTTCCTGTATGAAACAACCGTTTCCTGTAGCTTTTCTTTCAGTTTAAATCCTGGAAGTCAAGTAATTCTTACATGTTCTAGTTATTCAAAAGGTAACATCAATTTGCTGTAAATTATAGGCTCCACGTTTGCTTAATGTTACAAGTGGCCAACAAATGGACATGCTACAGAGAAACCAATATAAATGGACTGCTTTGTGACTGTTATCACAAAATTGAATGTATTTGTTTTATTTGTTTTAAATTGTATGCAACTGAATTATGGTGAGAAGGTAACAAGGGACACCCTAGTAACACACTCATAAAGATGACCCATGTTTTTGTCTTAAAATAATAGGGGTAGGATTAAAGACGTATAGCTATGTTATAGTAACAGTCAGCTCTCCTTTGTAGCTGCTAATGGATTTCTTCTCCAGTGTGCCTCAGAGGAAATGATTTTCCTTGCTTTAGTGAGATGAGAAGAGCCTCAGAAAGGCTGGGAATCTGTCTTTTCTCTTACTCAGATATAAATCAGCTAGGTCAGCCTTCAAGCCAATGGAGTTTAAGGAAAGTTTAAATTGTTATTCATGAGATAGGAGGTTTCGCAGACAGTTACACAGCTGCTCTGGAGGGTCTTAAATGTCTTGTGGTACAATGGAGGGTGAAGAGCCTTTACAACAGCTGTATGGCAGCTAGAGAAACCCTTTGTAAGGCTCTTAGTATAAAGCAGGGGTTTCCAAACTGTGATATGCATACCATTGGTGATACACTAACCATTTCCAGATGGTAGATGGAGGCAACTTCTCCATGCCTATGTGAAGTTGCTTGTAAAGCTACGGGGTAAGTATTTCCACACAGTTACTGGAAGTCATTCTGTGCCTTTGTGCAGACACCCTGTGGCACAAATCAGTTCCTGCCTGCAGTGGTTAACTTCAGTAACTGCCAGTGTGGAGGTGCTGAGCCAAGCTGTATGTGTCTCTGCACAAGCTTTGACCAATTGGTAGCTAGCAAAGATGGTGAGGATGATGGGCCAGGTACATGAGTGAATGCTGTAGATGGGATGGACTGGAGAAGAAGGTTTCTCTTGTATGGCCATGGCATGGTCGTGAAACTGGTTGCTGCAAGCTGGTTACCTGTGCTAATATCCACTCTTACTGATGCCAGGGGCATTTGTTCAAACTGGGCTAGTAAATCCTCTGCACACCAAGTTAATAAGCCTTTAGCACAGAGGATTAACCTAAGTAGACAATAACGCACTAGAGCACCCATTCATTAGATCCACAGTACATGGAGTTTAGGATCTGACCTGAGTATGCTCTCAAGTGTAGATAAAGTGCATGTCTGAAAGAGCTATAAAACTGCTTTGGCCTCTCATGCTTTTTTTGCTTAATGCAGCAGAATAACGTAACTGAGACAGACAGTAAGAGAGACCTGAGGCTTTGATCTAGATGCCTGGCTCTGCACTTCAGTGTCAGTAAGGACACCATTCTGATGATGGGCATGGTGTTCAGTGATGCCTAAGCTAGGACACAGTGGAGCCAACCAGACACAGGGTGACCATGTCTATGCAGGGCAAAGACTGAGCTGATTAACCTAACCCTAAAGGGTGAGGGTTAGCCTACAGGGCCTTTGACAGTGAGGCTTTTGCCTGGTGATCAGAAGGATTAGGATGGACTTTCTCAGTTGTCATTGGTGCAGCCAGTAGCTGGTTATCACTACACACCAGCTTTCCTCAGCCAGGGCTCTTCCTGGGATGTTCCTCTCTGTTAATCCATGTAGTTCTCCTTCTCTTCTTAAATTTTGGGTAATGGTCAGCTCATTTTTTAAATATTTTTCAATGGCAGCACAATATATTTCATTTAAGAAGAAGCTACTTGAGACAGCTTTCTAGATATATCTCTGTAGATTTTTAAGTAGCATTGCTCAGACTATTTGCTTTCCCCCATTTTTTTCACTGTTATGGCAGTGTATCAGTTTTCTGCTCTTGGACTGATTTACTGACAATTGATCATTGCAGTGGTGCTGTTTTTCAGCAGTGAAATGGGCAACTCAGTTTTAGTTTATCTTTGGAAACTTGGATGTTCAGGTATTTCAAAGGTGATGTTTTGCAGCACTGATCTGACAAGGAAGTGTAGTGACCTATTCTGAAATGCACTTGTCTCTGATATAATGCAGTGGCCTTATTTGGCATGTGATGCCTAAGGTGTGCATGGCAAAATGTAGAGTGGATTTTCATGAATTATATTTTGCTCATAGCAAGTGTTTCTTTACTAAAGATATTTCCGAACCTTTGGGGATCATCAGGATAGTTGGTTTACATCTCCTTGATAGACTGCACCTGAATGACACAGATCTTCCACATCACTGGGTTTTGACCAAGTCAGTGGAAAGCTTACTGATACTAACTAGAATCACAGACTGGTTTGGGCTGAAAAAGACCCTAAAACTCATCCAGTTCCAACCCTCTGCCACAGGCAGGGACGCCTTCCACTAGACCAGGTTGCTCCAAGCCCTGTCCAACCTGGCCTTGAACACTGCCAGGGGTGGGGAAGCCGCAGCTTCTCTGGGCAACCTAGCTTTGGGCATAATTGAGAACCTTTGCTACTGCGCTGCTTCCTAGTGCAGATCACTTCTCACACCCCCATTTCTGCTGTATTATGGGAGTGCTTCCCAGTAGTGAGTTAAGCAACATGACTAACATGTCACATGTGGTTTGTTATCTCTCTCATTCTTCCTCCAGTGAGTCTTTCCATTGTCTTCAATGGGCTTTAGAGCAGGCCCTGAATTAGTCTGAAGACTTTGGGATGAGCGTGTTTTTGGTGTTTGTTGTGGTGTTGTTGGGATTTTCTTTTCATTTTTGTAAATGTCTGCTAACCTTGCCAGCAACCAGCAAGTGGTAAAGGCAACTAGAAAAGTCAAAAAAAAAAAACAACCCAGAGAAACCAAAGAAAAGAGGAAACTTTCACTACGATTGGGACTATCAGATTGGGAGATATTTTATAACTTCCTGTAGCTGCAGCAGTTATTGCTGGTGGTCTAAGACTGCCCTTTCCTCCTTTGCTGTCTGTCTCAGATGGCAGGAAAAGCAGACTTGTACTTCTGCCTGTACTTCTGTTATTCCTTCCCCACTGGAATAGCAGTAACTGTATATTTTTCATAAAGGAAGAGAGTTTGTGGTTATGAATTTCTATTTGCTCATCTTTGTCTTTCCATTAGCACGCTGATTTGGCTCATCTTCCTCAAATGACTTCTTTATATATCTGATTTCTTTCTTTTATATGCATTTCAGCTTCCTTTATGGACATAACCTCTGCACATTTTATTTCAACAACATTTAGTGAAGCAAAAGGAATGGTTTATAGTGACCCTTTGAAACATTCATTTGGGTGAATGCAGGGAGGATGTTAACATTTGGCTCTCTCTTGTATATAATGCAGCAGGGCAACCTGACCTTCTTTAAACTGAAGAGCCACCTCAACTTGTCAGAAGGGAGATCTGATCCCCATGCACAGTGTTACCATCATAGTTTTCTTCTGTAACCAATTAAAAAATGAAAGCTTTGGCTATCCCTTTATAAGTTATCATATTAGCCATGCAGTGGGATTGTGAATATATGTTTGTATGTATCTCTCTCTCTCTAGCTATATGCGTATACTGATATTAGTAGTTTCGTAGTCTGGCTTTCAATGTCTTCATGAGCATGTGTGCTCCTGTAGCACACAGCTATGAGAATGCTTATCAGAAGGCTTCTGCTTGGAGAAGGCTCAGAGGATACTTTATAGTGGTCTTCCAGTGTCTAAAGGGGCTAAAGAAAGCTTTTTTTCTTGGACAGAGGTTTTGACAAGGGCCTGTAGGGACAGGATAAGGGGGAGTGGCTTCAACTTGACAGAGGGGAGATTGATGAGATCTTAAGCAGAAGTTCTTCCCTGTGAGGGCGGTGAAGCGCTGGCACAGGTTGCCCAGAGAAGCTGTGGCGGCCCCATCCCTGGCAGTGTTCATGGCCAGGTTGGATGGGGCTTGGAGCAACCTGGTCTAGTGGAAGGTGGCCCTGACCGTGGCAGGGGGTTGGAACTGGATGAGCTTTAAGGTCCCTTCCAACACAAACCAGTCTGTGATTGTGGGTATCCAGAACTCTTCCAGCCCCAATTTTCTTGAGATGTAACCCCAAAAGCCCACAGCAATTGGCAGTTTCCCTTCCAGTGACTTTAATACCATCTGGAGAGAGCTCTTATTTTCATCCTGAAGTGCTCTTCCTCAAGTCTGTATGCTTGGTCATGGAGTCAGAGCTGGTTTGCTGCCTTCCACGGGATCACCGCAAAACTCCTCTCTTGTGAGTAATGACTTTATGCACTATGCAGGGTGTTATGAGCTCTGAGCTGCTTCTTGCTGAGAACTGTTGCAGGGTTTCGAGTGCCAGTTACTGATCAGCCGGGGCTGGCTGTTAGTTTAAAACTAGCTGACGTATATGTTGAAGAACAAAAGCAATTCTTGCTGCAGCTTCTGACTTGTTCACAGCTTTTTTAGCCCTAGGGACAACTGTGAACTCCCAGGCTTCCAGGGAATCCTTAAAACACAGAAAAACACATATTTTTAACATGCCGTAGTGAACATTGTGAGAATTGTGGAATCAGGTCTTCATAGTTCATCTTTGCATCACAGCCCATTAAATCTTACAGCTTATGATTTCCCATAATGGCATGTTTTATCCCAGAAAGCTTCTGCCCACAGATAACTTGCTTACACTGAGGCTACAGAACTTCCAGGATCTGACCCAACCTACACATTGACAGGTGTCTGAAGCATAGCTTAATAAAACTGGCATTGCACCATATGTGGATTTTGACCCTGCTGAAAGAGCGAGAAATTAATGTAAATGTACAAGTATGAACTATTTGTGTTTCATAGAACAGTAACTTTGTCCAAAAGAGATCTTCATTTCATCATTGTAAAGAATTCTAAATCAGCAGGTACACAGAGAGAAGAAAAATTGGCAGCTGAAAGTCTGGCTAGCTGCAGAAGTAAGGCTGGAATATTTCAGGCTCAGACGTGAACAAACATAGCAGAAATTATAGCCTCTCTTTTCATAGAGACTTGCTCAGTGCTTTGACCCCATTCTTCAGGCCTCTTAGTTGTGGGTTATGAATGGTGCTTACAAAGATGAAAGCCTGAATTAGGTGAATGTGAATTGGGTGCAACTCTGTCAAAGCCAAGAGGACTATTGTGGCTCACAGGAGACGGAGGTCCCTATAGAAGTCACTTGACAGCGGGAGTAGCAATGGCTGAAAGTCCTCCAAGCTGGCAAGGCTTGAACACCTCCATCTGATCCATCTTCTGTATCTGTGTTTACTCTAGTTCCCAGTGTGGTAGCCAATTCCTTGCATCATTTGCTGGTCTGTGGGAGCCTGTAGCATGTTGCTGGTGTGAAATACTACTTGCATTAGTGACATCATGTTTGCAGGGAGGAATGTTAGCTTTGGTGCAACCGCTGGACAGCTTTTGGCACCCAAGCTGACTGTATGGAGGATGTCCCTGATGCATCCTGGTATGTTATTACCAGAGTTCCTCTTGGGGCCTATGGAAGCAATCTTCCTACCCTCTGTTTCCCAAAGGTTTTTTTTGTATTTATTTGGAATAATTCTCTCTAGCTTTACCTTAATACATTCACTGAATAAACAACATTGATAAAAAAAATATACATTAGCATAATGTGTAAGCAAGGCCTGATTTCTGGAAGTAGGCCGGGTCAAAATCTTGAGTTTTGGAGAAGTGCCTCTGGAAATAGTTGGTTTGTTCCAGTTTTAACTTACCTGAAGTCTTCTGGAAGGGTTTTATTTTACACAGTTCTTTGCTTTTGCATTAGTTTCTCTTTGGAAAAGGCAGCCTACCTTGGGGGTCAGAGCCTTGGATATGAAGCTAGATGTGCCAGGCTCCTCCGGGTGCTGCTGAGCTGCTCTGCAGCCTCAGGGGCTTGTTTCATGTCTGCCTCTTGGTATTGCTAGTTTGGAGGTGGGGAGTGATAGTCCTTACATTTCAGCCTGACCCTTCTGAGCTCGTGTCAGTATTCAGCAGTTGATATTTGTTGAGTGTTTGGCAGTTATGAAATCCCGTATTCTCAGATGCATAGATTATAAAGCCACAAGAGACTGTTGTTCATCAAGGCTGACCTATTTATTGGAGGTAGGCCCAAATCTAGATATTGGATCAAACATACTCAAACTCTGGGGAAGAAGCTCAGCTCACAATTCTGATCTGGATGTGAGCCTTATGGTTGAGTCCCATCTCTGTAAACACCAGACAGGAATACAGACAAACAATTTTGAATACAGGAAAAGCTTGGATCCAGAACAAGCCTTGTTCCAAACTGTCCCAAGAATGGGTTTCCTATATCTCCAGTTATAAAAATCCAGTCATTTTAGTGAAGCTTACATGTCTGCACAGGAGACTGTCCTCAGCAAGGTTACACTAGCAAGTTGACAGAGAATTTGATCTTCAGGATGCTGGCAAAAACCTGGAAAAGCTCCATTACCTTTTGTGCTATTTTGCTTTGTGTCTCTTCTGCTATCTTTTTGTATCTCCTGCTTTTGGTAAACAAGAAGGGAAGGAGAGAAAAGGAAGGAACTCATCATAGACTTTGGATGATGCAAACAGTTTAATTAGGAAATAATGTTAGATACTGTTTCCCTTCCTTTGCTGTTTTTTCCAGCAGGATGCATCCTTAGGAAATAATAATAGAACTGAGGATTACAAAGCTTTTGTATGCATTGCAGCCAAGTGGCCACACAGGAAAGTGATATAGGGACAGGCGCTTGTGTAACATGACCGGAAGTTATTCAACATTCCTGAAGGGAGCATAGGACTAACTCTTAGTATCAAGACAAATATTCCTGTCAAGCTGAAAGGGAAGATAATGCCGAACACTGTTTTGCATTGTCTCCCTTTGTGAAGTTTGCTGATTTTGTTCGCTTGAGCCTCGCTTCAAAATAATAGCCTGGACTAAAAATAAGTACACATTTGGGCCTTAAAATGTCCCTGTGACACAAAGTCAGACAATAATGGGTATTTCCTACTCTTAACCTTTGTAGCAGGCAGAAGGAAAAGTGTTCAAAAGCGGCACTGCTATAAAGGTCAGCCTGAAACATTTGACCCTGAACTGTTTTGCTTCTTAAATTCTATATCCAGGAGAAGGGATGTGGAAGCCTGCAAAACACCAGTTTTCAGCTGCTGCATCTTGGATTTCTCTCTGTTCTATTTAAAAGCATCATGATGTTTCACTGTAGAATTGAAGTGTTCGCAAATGCTGATGAAATTAAACCCTTGCTAGCTGGGTTCTGTGAGCCAGAGCTCAAAAACCAGAGCTCATGATACAGGAAGCTCTCATCAATCTGAATAGGTTTGGTCTGTAAGTAGCTGATAGCCAGAGATCACAGCTGGGAGTGGGAATGCCTGTGGTCTGGTCCATCCCCCTTCTGTGTGCTGTGCCAGGGTTGGAATGGTGGACCACAATTCCGAACCTCAATTTCCCTCACTTCCTACTAACCTCCTGGAAATGACGGGACATTGTTTTCAAAATGCGCACTTAAAAGCCCTCACAGTTGAAGAGTGGGTTTCTATAGGAATTAAAAGCCATGAGAAATCATTCTATTCCTCTCCTTTGGGGATACACATCAGATAGATTTCTCATACACTGGTGTCTCATGCAAAATTAATTGCTGAAAAATGCTCTGGTTATGCTCTCATCAGTACATTCAGTGTTCAATACCTTTTGTATTTTCAAGTGTGATTCCTATCCTTTCTCAGTAAAATACTTTTGTTTTCCTGCTTTTGTTTGCAAAAAACGTGAATTTAAGGATGGTGTTAAACAAGATGCCTCAAATACTGATTTCACCCCTGCCTTTTTTTGAAGTGAAAACTATTATCCGCTCATGTTCTCCTTTTAGTCTTTCAGCACTGAATATCTTAGTTCCCTTACTAGTATGCATAAACTGTACTCTAGTATCATATCCTTAACTTACTAGTCTGCCCACAGCCTTTGAGCCCTTCAGAGGCTCTACCTTCCACCTCGTCTCTTACTTTTGAGACCCTGAATGTCTTAGAGGTATTTTTCCCTTTTGGCTTATCATAAAAGTGATTCTTCCCCTTCATTATCTTTAGTATTTTCATACTCCTTCATCTGGAATGCAAATCTCCACCAGGAGCCCAAATCTGTCTTTGAATTTCCTAGTATTACATAAAGGGTGGTTAGAACTGATTTTGAGTGGAGAAGAGGGGTTTTGACTAACTGACATTTTTCATAGAGCATGCTGTCAAACCTACACAATTTCACCTTTTACGTGAAAACTTAGAATTTGTCTAGGCCAAAATGAGAAACAAAAAACCAAACCAACCAACCAACAAATCCTTGAGGTTTGGAGGGGTTTGTTTCTTGTCGAAACCAACATTTCTTCTCTTTGCTTTCATGGACATGTTTTTCTGTCCATATTTCTACTTTGATTTTTGCCTCTTTGGAACATACGGTGCTAACACTTCAGCATGTAGCCAGTTCAAAAGCAAGTTCTTGACCACTGCTGCAGCTCTGCTGATTGTTCTGCTTTACCTTCTCAGTCACTGCACATGCCATGAATCAAGGTATGTGAAAGCACTTTGGGATTCCTTAACTGTACAAGGATCCACACAAAGGTAATGGGTTTAGACTTACACAGATGAAGTTCAAATTAGATAAAAGGAAAAAGTTCTTCCCTGTGAGGGTGGTGAGGCCCTGGCACAGGTTGCCCAGAGAAGCTGTGTTTACCCCATCCCTGGCAGTGTTCAAGGCCGGGTTGGACAGGGCTTGGAGCAACCTGGTCTAGTGGAAGGTGTCCCTGCCAGTGCAAAGAGGTTGGAACTGGATGAGCTTTAAGGTCCCTTCCAACCAAAGCCAGTCTGGGATTCTATGATTCTAAACCCAAACTGTTCTCTTCCCTGTGATCCACATTGAAAATTGCTTTTGCAACAATTTGATGAGGTTTAAGTGATTTATGAAATGCAAACCCTGATGCCAAGTGGTGTCTATAGGACAGATTCTCTCAGTCTTGGGAGCAAGAAGGGAGAACTCAGCTCTGGAGCTGTCAGCAGTACAAGGCTGCTCCTCGACTCACTTCCCAAAGAGGAAATTGCTACCTCAGGTCCAGTGCTGTGCAGAGGAGCCACTGAAACAAGCAGCCCCATTGAACACCAGCAGGAAGAAGGGGCTCTTGCAGGTGCAAGCTCTTCTGTTTCTGACTCTGTATGGGGCACTAGGATCTTGTTTTGCTTGAGACTCCAAAGACTCAAAGGTTAGTACAAGGCTCCCAGAGATTAAATAAATTCAAAATGACATGCCCTGCATCCTCAGGGGTCATGCAATTATGCACACCATTTTGTGCAGAACACTTGTTTATGATGAGATCTTTTATTGATGGCATCATTAGTATCTGAAGAGAGAGCGGGAAGATTGATTTGCTTTGACAGAGCATCAAACATTTTTGTTAGGGTGCAAACACAAATTGTCATCCACGCAGAGAACTGTAGGAAAAAATAAAAACTAAATTACTTAATACATTTTTGCATGGGAAAAAAAATTAAAATGCTTGGAACCAGATCTACTCAAATGTGAGGCAAGTTTGTAGTCTGAAGCACAAATAACAAATGAAATCACAAACTTGGTTTCTTGCTGTCCTGGGTTCAGCAGAAGCAGTAATTTTTCCCCTTCTTAGTAGCTGGTGCAGTGCTGTGTTTTTGACTTTCGGCCTGGGAACAGCGCTGATAACACTGATGTTTTTAGTTACTGCTCAGTAATGTTTACCCTGACCAAGGGCTTTCTGAGCCTCATGCTCTGCCCTGGGAGGAGGGGAAGCCGGGAGGAAGCAGAGACAGGACGCCTGACCCAAACTAGCCAAAGAGGTATTCCATACCACAGCATATCATGCCCACTGTATAAACTGGGGGCAGGTACCCGGAAGGACTAGATTACTGCTCGAGTCGGGCTGGGTATCGGTCGGCGGGTGGTGAGCAATTGTATTCTCTTCCCTTGTTATTTCCCTTCTCATTACCATTATTGGTGGCGGCAGCAGTGGTTTGTGTTACACCTTAGTTACTGGACTGCTCTTATCACAACCCATGGGAGTTACACTCTTTCGATTCTCCTCCCCATCCCTCCAGAAGGTGGGGGAGAAAGAAGTGGAAGGAGTGAGTGAGCAGATGAGTGATTATGAATTACCAACTGGGCTTAAACTGTGACAATTACTCATCTGGCAAAACTGTGTTCTAATAAAACACAAAATCTGACTTTGCTTCAAACTTTTGCCATCTCATGACAAACACAAGCTCATTGGAGCAGCTGCTCATGGGACTTGAGGTACTCCTGAATTTACCTTTGTATGGATGACAGGATGAGAATTTTAAGATGTACGTTGTGATAGTGGGGCTTTGTCCTACTATCAGTAGTTTGAATAATTTGGTTCTCATCCCAAGCTGTACATCAGAGCCAGTTTCCCTGCTTCGAATCTTCCTCTAGCATTTCCAAGCAGTATGGGAGTTAAATGAGGTGGGGAGAGGAGGATGTACATCTTCAATGCTGAGAGGATAGTATCAAGCAGAAATGCTGTACATTTCCTCTCCAAATCCAGAGCTTATTGACAATGATTTTTGTTGTAAATACTGTAGGGTAAAGTGAGTCCCTAGTTTTGTTAAATAAGAGTTTAAAATCTGAATTTCTACATTTGATACTGGTTTCATCCAAGCACAGAAAGCTTCAAGCAGACCTATTATATTTCACAGCTTTGCAATTGGCAATATGGCTCAAAAAGCTGGATGTTGCTCAGAGCAACTCTTCAGATTTCTGTCATCAGTTTTCTTCTTACATTTTACAGGAATGAGCTGGGCTGCTCCAGGTATTTCTGTGTCACTCCTGTGTACAGGATAGTTGTTTCAGTTAACCTCTATGGGAGATGTATCCAAGACATTCAGATAGGCAAGCCCCAGTTGCTTTCTGTTAAGACTTGTTGCATTAACTGGCTTGAAGGAGGATCCTTCAGCATCAGCTCTTGTTTCTCCCATCTGTGAAATTAGGAGAGCTCCCATTCTTTTGTAGTTCTGGAATTTGTGAGTATATATATGATAAATTCCATGTAAATAATTAACCTAGTGTGAAGGAATGATTTAACCTGATGTGGAATATTATGTTTTTCTTTAAAAAATAAAAGCACTACTTATTTAGGCATGTTGAGGCAATTGTTTGGGTTGTGAAAGAAAGTGTTGTGTTCAAAGCTGGATTAATGGCCCTTGGGGCTACACAGACAAGGTGGTGGAGAGGCGACAGGGGGTATATGCCAAGATTGAGAAAAATATGCATCAAAACTGTGCTGAAAATGCCTGGATTGGTGTTTTCTTTTATTCTGCCAAGATTTCTTCCTGATTTAATGAGCATATCTGACTCGTACTGACTTGAATTGTCTGTGAGCAGAAGCCACCACGTTACTTTCAGCACATCTAAGTCACATAACTTTTGTACAGAGATATGTTGTTTGGGGATGGTGCTGTTGGGGGAAGTGAGCACATTCAGCAGGTTTTGCTCGTGACAAAGTTTTCTGCTGGTTACCTTTACTTTGGTAATGACTACAGGTCTTCTATTAATTGGGAGATATTCCAGCCTGATGGAAGTTGACTTATAGAATCAGACTGGTTTGTGTTGGAGAGGACCTTGAGATCATCCAGCTCCAAACCCCTGCCATGGACAGGGACACCTTCCACTAGACCAGGTTGCTCCAAGCCCTGTCCAACCTGGCCTTGAACAGTGGCAGGGATGGGGCAGCCACAGCTTCTCTGGGCAACCTGTGCCAGGGCCTCACCACCCTCACATTAAAGAGCTTCTTCCTAATGTGTAACCTGAACTTCCCCTGTTTCAGTTTGAACCCACCATCCTTTGTCCTATTGCAGCAGTCCCTGATGAAGAGCCCTCTGAGTATTAGCTGTTCTCTCTGTAAGTCAAATCTTATAAATGAATGATTTGTTCTACAATGGCCTTGACACCTCTTGGGCCAGTGAGAGGTAAGGATATGTAACACCACTCAAAAGATGCTCAGCATATTGCAGTGTCAGTACTTCTGGGCATACTGGATCATAATTTCTTCGTGAGTTGCCAGTTAAACCTCATCATGGCAATTTTTCCTCAAACTTGGTGTTAAACAGCATGTATCTTATCTTCTTATCTGCCTGTGAAGCAGTACCACGGAAGAGCATTCAGGATCAATCTTGTACTTAATGAAAATGACCTGGCAATATTAATTTGCCAGATCGTTCTCATATATTTCAAAACAAACCCAAGCAAAAATACCCACCAGTGAAACACTTTATACTGAGTTTATCCCTGGAGAGATGCTGAGAAATAAACAACACGTGACTGTTGTTAATCACCTTGTGTAATATATTACTGGGAGGCTCTCAGCCACTGCATTGAAGGGCCATGGATAGAATAGGATAGACTGACTTTGATCTGGGGTTCATCAACAAACCCCAAACAAACCTTATTCTATTATAAAAATAAAAATTTCCATGGTTGTAAGCACATCAGTAGTATGATTATGTGCAAGAGTTAAAAGTTAACTAATAATTTGCAAAATCCACAATATTTTATGGCACATTCATTATTATTCATTAAATATAATAAGCTGTTTCCCTGCACCCTCCTCAAGGTTCAGTACAGAACTCTGATCTTTTACTGAATTCCCCTTGGAGCCAAGTCACCTGTTGACTGGCCCTTTTGTGTAAAAGGCACTGACTTTTCCAGTTTCTGCCCATATAACACAACCTTCTGCATTCATTCTCTTATTGATATCTCTACTACAAAGCACTTTTGGTGGGGGAATTATGAAGCCTATATTAAAACTAGGCCTGAGAAAGGAATCATAGGATCATAGAATGGTTTGGGTTGGAAAGAACCTTAAGATCACAGAATTCCAGTTCCCCTGCCATGGGCAAAGAATGATATATGCCATCTTCCAAAGCTGTCTGCATGAGGCTCTGGGGCACATTTATTAGAATTCTACTTCTAAAGAACTTTTAACTGTTCTACTATAAGTACATGTGTTCTAATACAAGTGCAATTGTCATGTGAGAAGTGCACTCCAATTAAGTGGTGGATGCTCCACAAAACAATGTTATTCTAACAGACTTTGGGCTAGCATTTTCCAAACCCAAATACAGTTTTAGATGTTACATATCCTTAAGATACCAGGCACTTTCTTTGGGAATTTTATGTTGATTCATTGTGAATGAATCTTCCCCCCCTCCATGATCATGGCTACCAAAGCACTCCTGAACTTGAGATTCATTTGTGATCAGTTTTGGGAGGTGAAGTCTAGCAATGCCTTTTGAAAATCTGCTGTACATTGAAGGAGGCATGGCACAGCCCTGCTGTTGGTGAAAGGCATTCACAAGATTACATACAAGCCAAGGCTTTTATCTTTCATTTCTCTAATTCTTGGATGCTCGAAGGTGGAAAAATAAGGAGAGGCAGGATTCTGTGGCAGATGACCATCTGCTAGATCACACATCTGCTATACACTAGGAAGCCCTTGCCTTGCTCTTTGCTGGTGCTGCACAGGGAGATAGATGGCAGTGCAAAGTGAGATGAAGAATTTCTCACTGCTTCCATTTGATCTGCTTCCTTTCTCACATCTCTGTGTGTGGGGTGAGGGGGAGAGGAAGGAGGGTAAGCAGGGGAGGGTGAGGATGGGAGCTCCCTTCATGCTTCAGCAGTGGTGCTGAATGTGAAGGAAACAATAGTTGCTCTGATTCCAGGCATCCACTTGAGCTGTTTGAGGAGTGAGTGCAGACTGGCACTTCTCACAGGTAGCATTGCCAGTGGCTGAGTTACCTGTGGCATGGATGGGAACAGATAGAAAACCAGTATTTCATCCTCTGAGTTTTTTAGAAACCAGAATTTTACCTCTGGAGCAAGTGCTCATTTTAAAAATAAAGCTTAGAATGACACTTTCTCTTCTTTTAAATGACAGTCTTCATTTGATCTGGAGGTGTGTTGAGAGTGCACGCTGCTTTTAGGCACTCAAGAGTGATATGGAAAAAAAAAGACTGAGTGTTGTTACAGGAAAAGACGTGTTCCACTGAAAAGGAAAAAAAATGCAAGCAATGTGGTGGTAGTTGCACCACAAACCGCCTGAGCACCACGTTGCTTTCTTTCTTGCCCACATTAACATAACTGCTTTGGAAAAATGCTAAGGCAGACATCCACTGAGCACTGCCGGCAAAACATCCAGTGGTTCTTCACTAAAAATCATCACTGCCTACCTCTGCTTGACAGCAGGTGAAGGTTTTGGTCAGCTGATCTATTTTCCCATGCTTTTATTTTTCTCAGAACAACGAGCTTGATTCTGTGGCGTGGGGTGTGATTTCTATGGGGCAAAATCACACAAAACCACATGATGTTTTATAATCTCAAAATAGTTGCAAGTTACTGCAATTTCCACTCTGCCTTACCTACTGAGGGAAAACTGTAATGGTGAAAGAAGTTTTATAAGTGCTATGACTAGACTACATGATTTCCTACGGTTTAGACATGAACACAAGAGTCTAGATATTGTCAGATCTTATTTGGGCTACCCAGGCATTCTCTTGGCTGCAAAATGGGCTCAGGTAAGCTGCTGCTTGAAATTCCAAGAGTATCTGCCATCTGATAACAGCAGTGTAAAATTAGTCTTCTCCTTACTGTATTTTGCTCCCTTTGGCTCCAGCTGGCATTGTGATTTACTGAAGATGAATGCAAACTTCTACCCAAACTTTATTTGAACTCTTACATTTGGGTTAAGTTCAAAGGCAAGTCAGGCAAATGTTATTTAAGGCTTGATTGATTTCTAGACACACATCAGAAATGAGGGGTGGAAAAAGCTGCGCTGTGTTAGGAGATGGCTGGTGAGGAAAGGTCCAGTCTTTGTAGAGACTGCTTGTCACTGTTCACATCCCTTCATGTGAGCGTCCTCACAGCCTCCTCATGTCCTGGTTCAACTACACCAACCAGCTTGGCCTTTCTGAGGCAGCAGCTTTTGGGAGGTTTGGTGGAACAGTTCCTCTATCATCTGAGATGTAAAGGTGACAATTTTGTGCAAGTTTTGTGGTAGTAATGTACGAAGCCCAGAGGTGTCAGGGTAGAAAAAGTGATTTCTCTTCTTCCCTCCCACCTTCTTCTACCTATAGAGTGACTTTGGATGTGAAACAGTAACCCTGCCCTTTATTTTTAGTGTGTTTTTAAAAGAAGGTCTTTCTCTTCTTTTCTCCTCTTCTCCATAGTTTTTATTATTAATATATTTTGTGTTTGAGGAGCAGAAGGAGATGGAAGAAGGGATGTGGGCAGAAGTGTGTGTGATGCAAAAAGCCAGTTCTGAGATAGCTATCTCTTTGGGAGGGGCTTGTGAAGAAAAGGGGTTAAACAAGACATGCAAAACCTTTGTTTTTCTGGAGGATTTCTGTATTATTTGAGATTAATGGTTTGGCTCTGTTTGTGTCTGTGTACATACACAGAGGAAGATCAGGCCAGCATGTTACATGGCAGTGCAGGGACAGTGCCCAGCCATGCTGCCCGCTTGCACAAGGCAGACGGTGCTTCAGCTCCTGCATCCCTTGGTCAGACCTACCCTGGGCTACATCATATATGGCTTTTGCTTGGATTTCGGGGCTACATCGTATATGGCTTTTGCTTGGATTTCGAGGCTCCAGCTCTCAGCTGGCTTGTACTCTAAGGGGAAAAGCAGCAAACACAGCTAACTCAAAGAGGATGCAGGAAATAAAGGAAATATATGTATTTTTTAAGGATATGGATGATGGGGGAGGAATTGCTGATGTGACTGTGAACTCTTGGGATATATTTAGAACCTTGGAGTAAAACTCCAGTTCCACTGAAGTAACTAAAAATACTGTCGTTGAATTCACTGGAACCTTTTTTTCTGTCCTCTGTCAAAGGAAAGTAATAGTTGAAAATATACATGGACAACACTTTCACATCTGTGTCTCCAAGGAAGAAATGACACTGTACTTCCGGAATGCCTACGCACAGCCATACATCTTTCTAAAGACACTGTCATGAACCCTGAAAACCCTGTCTTTTTTCTTCTTTTCTCAGCTTCTAGGTCAAGTCTTGGGTCAGGTGATAGGCATTACCACTGGGGCAGAGGAAGGAAACATGTCCAACTCACTCCATCCAAGCAGTTTGTTCTAGTTTGGGTTGCTGTGTTTTCTGTAAGGGTGGTGTGATTTGGATTGTTTTTTTGTTTGGTTTTGATATGAGTTATTTTCTCCCTTCTATTTTGAAAACAAAACTAAGTGCATGTAAGTCACATACACAGCCACCTTCGGGTTTACTTGTGTGAGATTCCCCAAACCTCTCTGCAGCAAGGGAAAGGCAAGAATATTACAAGTGAGCAGAAAGCAATTTTAGGTTTTCCAAAGTACCTGAGTTCTTTGAATCTGTCTGAAGCAGGCCCTGGGGACTGGTGTGATCTCATACCAATATCAGATTGATTTTAGTATCAGCCATTTGGATGACTCTACTCCAGCTTTGTCTGTTGTGGTGTCTTCTTAGGAAATATTAACTGAAGTGACTTTGTAATTTTTCCATGGCTGCTCTCTCTGCAGGATGTGCCCTGTGCCAGATGGTTGACTTGAATGAATTCTCTTTACATAGTTAAGAATCACTTTCTTTTATTATTCATGACTTGTTTCTTCCATCTCTCATGTATCTCAGTTTTCTCTCTGCTTCATAGATGGATAGTCAAGACAGACTGAGATAAGGCTGTTATTTCATCTTAGATTAGGAAGCCATGTTGGGGCAGAAAGCATGTCAGAAAGACAGAGGGTATTTTCTGTTTCCGCTTATGCTGTGCCTGTCTTGCAAGAAGATGTAGAGAGCTGTTGCTTTTTAAGTAACCATGCTGTCATTTTTAGGCTGCCTATACGTTTTTGGTGTACCATAAGTGCATGAATAAATAGGAAAATGAAAATAAACTGTCTGGAAAGTTAAAGCATCTGTGATTTTCCAGTTAAACAGTTGAGTTGTGTAGAAGGGCACTCATATATGAAAATCATGACTCAGTGTCCATCAAAATACAGCACCTACGTGGCTTAGAGAGATCAATAACTGCATGTAAAGCTGTCCTGATGAAAATATTATGCACACGGTTGCACATGCAGTGCAACTGGGTATCAAAACTCCGGCCCTGAAGTATTTGTTAAAACCAGATCTAACTCCATTGATGTCAAATGTGCTGATTTTCTTTGGATAGGGTTCTATTGCTGTAAGTTTACATTTGATATAAACAAATGCAGTAATAAATCTTAGAAGCACACGCTCAGATTGTTTATTTGATTTATTATTTCATTTAACGTAATGTAATGCTATTCTATTTCATTCCATTCTTGTATTTCTGGTTTCTCTGTAACAACCTTGTAAAAGTGACAGGGAGGCTCAGATCTTTGCCCAGCAAACAATATATATTATTTGCTACATGAAAGTGGTGCACAACTCTCTTAAATGTTCCCTAGCAGACTCCTATTGCATTCCACAATGTGCCTGCACTTGAACCACCTCCATTCATATCAGAGTCTTTTTATCCCAGCACACATTGAGCAAGCTGCTCCGAAGCTTAATTCTCCTGACCCTTCAGTGCAGTCGGATATTGTCACCTAATCCCCTTTTTTTCCTTCTGTCCCATGTGTGGTTTTGACTTCTTTTTCTTCTCAGTTCCTTTTTCCTCTTCCCTTTTTCTTTCTTTCTTATTCTATAAGCCTCTCTCCAGGCTCCACATTCCAGAATTCATCCTTGCATTAGGGCTGCAATACAATGCTCTCCTAGTGTTAAAGGATTAGACATTAAGGAGACTGTGGCAACTCCAGCCTCACTATATGCACAGGAGGAACATAAGGGGATGGAGGAGGGCTTGATAAAGGAGTAAGGAAACTGGGAAACAAGGGGAAAAAATGGCATCTTAGCAAACTGGAGTGGACAACAAAGAGATTTGTGTGGCGAATAGTGGTTGTTTCTGCCCAGTTTAATAATCGAAGTTTTCTCTGGAAGACAGTAAACCAGTTGGAAAGCAAAGCAATGTTACACATTATACAGTGGTTGGTACATTGGTAAATGCAATTTTTTAACATCTGTCTCTGGGAAGTGGCCAGTTTGAAGCAGCCATGTGGTGACATGCCATTCCAATACTTGTGATGGGAGTGTTGTCTGAAGTGACAAGGTTAATCCATATTGCATAGATTTGTTTCATTGGTAATAGTACCGCTGACTCCCAGATTTCCAAAGTTCATGCTACTCCCAGAGGAGTAATCTGATGTTTAAGCTCCCAAATATTTCCTGCATGTTGGTTTTCATTTGTTTTCCTGTTCTTGAACGGAGTGGTCTTTGTTAATCTCTCCTT
Source organism: Psittacus erithacus (assembly GCA_009867235.2). Taxonomy (NCBI): domain Eukaryota; kingdom Metazoa; phylum Chordata; class Aves; order Psittaciformes; family Psittacidae; genus Psittacus; species Psittacus erithacus. Next base: position 221 of record WYDI02020067.1, on the reverse strand, counting down.
CACTTTCATTATTGGATTGGAAACAAGTATATTACTTTTCAGTATACACAGGTTCATAGCAGTGTAAAAAAATGTATTTGGAAGAAATTGAGGTTGAGTCTTTCCTTTGCCATCACTTCACCCCTGCAGAAGTAATTCTGTAAAAGTAAGGCTATAATCATGCTCTGTTTAAATTAATTAAAAAGCTCCAGAAGCCATTTAAGAATTAAATCCTTGAAGTG
>WYDI02020064.1:0-21573 GCA_009867235.2 Psittacus erithacus | reverse complement strand
GGGTAATGGTTTCAAACTTAAACAGGGGAAGTTCAGGTTAGACATAAGGAAGAAGTTCTTTACTGTAAGGGTGGTGAAGCACTGGAACGGGTTGCCCAAGGAAGTTGTGAAAGCTCCATTCATTCTAAACATACTTAACATTTTCAATTAAAAAAAAAAAAAAAAAGGAAAGTACTTCCTCTTCCCACTTCAGTATGCAGATACCACAAGAGATCCCTGAAGATACAACTGTATGCCAAATCAGATAATCTCTAGTAACTTCCTTATGGAACACTTATAACTTGATGGTAAAGGACATAATTTTTAGGTTTTTTGCATTTCTAAGGTATGTTTATTGAAGTGTTTGTAAATTTAACTGTCTCTTTAACCTTGTATCATTTCAGAAGTTTTCGTCATAATGGACTAATTGATGCTGACAGTAACTGAGTGAGGGATGTTACAGAGAATGCTTCTGGGCATAACAATTACTGTCTCTCCACAGAAAGCATGTGCATTTATACAGATGCAATTTATGATTCATTGTTCTTCTGCTTAATGGCAAGTTTAATGCAGAGTTCATTTATACTTCATCCATTTTTCTGAGCCTTTCCTCTGAATACTCCTTTTTAATTATTGAATTATTAATTTAATGAAGCTCTAATTTATCTTGTCAGTGTACAAGAATCTAGACTGAAGAATCAAGGGTTTCATTTTGTTTTTCTGTGAGTCTCTGAAAAGATTACTGACAAGTAGTTAATTCTGTAAGCAGTTCTGTATTAGGTATAAAGAAAAATAAAGTCAATTTTCTAAAAATAAAACCTGAACATAAGTTTTAAAAATAAAATACCAAACTCAGAATGAAAACAAGTGATATATACAGATAAACAACAAAAAAAAGCTATACTGAAATGAAACATTACTTTAAAAAAAAGATCACATTTCAAACAAATTTTAATTCAACTTGTTCTTTGTAACTCTGGTGCATGCTAACTTCCCTTGCCAAAAATAATGAATCAGAACAACAAATAGCAGTTAGATTGCAAGGGCAGCACAAATCATACAATAGATCACTGTCAGACTGAAAACTCACAACAGTGGTTATGAAGAAAAAAATATCAGCATTTGGTCAGAGATCTGATAAAAAAAAACCTCTAAGATTTACACATCTCCACAGTACTTTGTTTCCTTCTAAAGTAGCACTAAGTCCTCAGACCACATCTAGAATATCGGAACATTTTGTTGATTTTATGACTTGTAACTTTTGAGTGATCAATGATTTGACCCTTTTATGAAATATACCTTACTTTGGTAGCTGATTACTCAGAGATCTAAAAAAAGAAATAAACTGTCTCCAGTGGCTCAGGTTGCAATAGCAGTGTGAGAAGCTGAGAATGCTTCTTGCCGCAGTGACTCCTTCCCTCCAAACAAGAGTGGGTACAGCAGAAAGTAGAGTCAAGATAAGTGTGGTAGGCAGAAACAAGAGTAGAAATCTGAGAACATTTGACATATTTGCGACAGATGTAGGCACTGGCATTTCAGAAATCCTGACTCTCATATGTATACATCATGGCCATAAGATGTGCTCAAGTAGTATGCGTCACAGGAAGAATCGGGGCAGAGCTAAGCATTAGGAATGTCTTACAACTAACCTACAAATAACTTCATGCACAGGAACAGTGATTTTAACATTACTCATATAAGCTGCCATCATTTTTAGATAGAAAAAAAGATGTAGCAGGGCTAGATGTTGAGCCAGCAATTCAGTCACCTACCGACTAAATTCTTCCTTTTTCTTAGCTCAGAGCTCATTAACCAAGAACTAATTATCTTCTGGTGTCACTTTGTTAAATGCCCCAGGAAGAAACAATCCCAAAGAAGCAGCCTGAACTCCCCAACGTCACTGGACAGCAAGTGCAGAGTAGCTACAATTGGAACAGGGTCTCCAGGGAAAAGCCTGTGCCTTACTCCTACAGGTAACAACACTGATCATATCTAAAGATGTAAAATGAAAAGTTTGAAAATTGAAATTATTAGGACTTAATTTTAAAATTAATAATTATTTCCCTCTACACACTGCTTGAAGTCTTTAGAGTGTGACAATCTTCCCCTTGATTATCCAAAGTGTTCATACAGGTAGCCCACCATTGACAGTACATACGTGTACTTACAAAGGGGCAGAGAATACACTAGTTGAGGAATGCTGGAGTTCAATTCTACTTTTTAAAGGTAAAAAGGAGAAACATTTCTTGCACAGCAAAGATGAACACATAGAAAAGGCTCTTCGTGTTTTCAGTGCTGACTAGCCAGCTATGCATGTGTAATATAGGCACTGTTCCTACCATGGAAAACTGTCAGGGCGCCCTTATGCAGCAGTTATGTGGAGAGGTGGACTCAGTTCTTAGCTATTAATCTGTGTAGTATGAAGCACTATGATCCCAAAGATACTGCAAAATTCAGGCATGTTCTTTCTTCCCATTCCTATCCCCAGGAGTGCTGAGGGTAATGGTCTGCAAGTTTATTAGATAGCTGTGTGTCATTCTCCCTTAGATCACTGGACAGAAAACGGGAGATTTGTAATGAAAAGCTGAAAGCTCTATTTCCCATGATCCCGTTGCATGATTTATAACAACCATGATAATTTAAACGTGGCAATCGTAGACCAGACGGCTTGTCTACTATTATTTTAGTAGCAAAATCGAATTGCCCATTTTGGGCTTTTACAGTTAACTTGTTACATGCATATGTTATCACTTCCTAAACAGCAATATTACCAGATGGAGAAATTCAGCAGGGAATAGGAATAGCAACAATATCCTGAATATAATTCCTATCCTGAGCCACAGTGAGAAGTCCTTTATTATAATACACATTTAATGCAAAACCACAATTTTAGTATGGCAATCTATTCTTTTCAGTCCCAGAAGAGAAATTAAGGAAAAAAGGTCTTTAAAAATAAACATATAAAATTCCCAAACACTAAGATAATTGCATGGATGTTTAAGTAACCCCTCAGGCTCTTAAAATTTAATTAAGATTCTAACCTACAAAGATACCTACAGCTAAAGCTAACAGCAGTCATATACTTGATTCTTTCTCAAGTTAGGACGATGAATTATAGCAAGATCCCTTTGTAAGCATGAGTAATGAAGCAGACAAAACTCTAAAAGGTCACTCTTTTCTTACACTTCTTACATTCACTTTTGTGGAGAGATCTGTCAGCAAAATTAGTAAGTTAATTCTACATGACTGACAAGGAGCTCTGAAGAACACAGGATGTCACAATAAATATCACTTCACTCTAGTGAAGCAACAGGGATGTGTAAGAAAGGTTTCTTTATACATCATCTTGAGTTAAAAAATGATGAATCACACCAAGTGGGCAGCCTAGAAGTATTTAGTCTGTAAAATAACTATAAAGGAAAAAAAGCAGGGTCCACCAAAGTGCCACCAAGCACTTCTACTAAGAAATTTAGGTTTAATGAACAACAGATTTAAGAATTTCAGTGAAGGAAGCTGGTGGTTCAGGGAAATCCTTTCCTATCGAAGCAAGAGGAACTGTAAAATGGCATGACAACAAGAAACACCAGTCACATTTACATGCTGTCCTGCACTGCTGTGGGTGAAATGTGGGATGAATGTTGCATGTAGATCCTGCTTTCACAATCAGGTTTGTTTTACTGTGGTTCTGACCCTGGAGAGGCACCAACTCCTCAGAGGTATATTTGCTCCTTGTTTACTCTGGACTTGGATTTCATCCAGCTACCCTTGTGGCTTGCCCAAGTTACATCTGCCCAAAACAAACCACCAATCCTTCTGCAACTGCAGTTGCAGGAACATGTCTTGTAGCTGTCTTCTAATAAAGTGAAGATTTTGCAAGCAGTATCATCATTAGCTACCACCTGAATGCAGATGTAACTGTGTTTCACGAAAATCTGCCTTTAATTAAATAATCTATGAGCTGGTGTCTGTGCAGGCCTGCTTTACTATAAAAGTCAAATAACTGCTTGAAACCACTACTGTCACAAGCGCAGTGCTCATCTAAAGAGAACTGCTATCTTTCAAAGCATCAACAGATACTGAATTTAGCTTTAACCCAAAAAAGCCTCAAACAGGCTGGGCTTACCTTAGAAGGCAACTGCGTTATGACCAGATCCCTACTCAGTTGAAATTACAATGGAGAAATACACTATCATAGAAACCCAGCTGGCTATTAACAGTCTTCATTCAAGTGAAGAACTCAAGTTACTTTCCCTTATTTTCTCTAAAGCTTACACATATAAATACTTGAGCAGTTTATACGAATGCCAACTTTAAATAAACCAAGTCAATATAGAAAAAAAGAAGAACAATACACCCACCATTCAGAAAAGATCCAATGATGAAGATCAGGTTTGTCTCTTAAAGTCTAACTTTGCAGTTCTGCTTCAGGGAAGAAACACAAACAGAAGAAACACTGTAAACTAGTTTAACTGCTTATAAAGTTCTGCTATAACCACAGAAGCACAAGTTCTAACTTAAGTAACAGAACTGGCATGTAATAATATATATTTAAAATAGTCTGGAAAACTATAGAATAGAGTGGTTCTAAATTTAAAAAAAAACAACAAACAAACACACACAAAAACAAAAAAAAAACCAAACAACCCAACAATACAGACTAACAATTTAGCATGGTTATTGACAATGTCTGTCTATCAGAGTGGTAAGCAACTATCAGAAATACATTTCAAACCCAAAATACTCCTTTGCCTGCAGCAGTGCAACACACTGGCTGTTCACCCAAGTGGACATAGGCTCATCTATGGATTTAATCTATGGATTAAATCTCTTGTGTGACACTGAGCCATTCACTGCTGCCCTCATCTGCACATCACTCTTCTCCTGTGTGTGGTCTCTCCTGCCTGTCCTGAGTGCCAAGGCTCACTATCCCTGATGCTGAATGTGTGGTGCTTAACACAATGCAGCCATAGAAAACACACATCAAAAGCACAGCACTAAGTCTCCTGGGTTATGTTACTCTAGCCCTTCCTTTGAAGGGGGTCAAACTGTATTGTCATAATTCCAGATTCAAAAAATCCCACCACCAAAACCCCCAAAAAAGCCAACAACCTGCATGGCCATAAAAAAAAATATCCCTAGTTATAGGTCACTATTAATCCAAACTCTTCTGCAGAGGCATATCATCTTCTAGGACTTGTCAGCAAAGGGACAGACAGAAAATTATGCATTAGAAGCAAATGGGAAAATATGAATGAGCAGAAATAATGCATTACATTTCTGCATTAATAGATGTTTAAGCAACCATATGACTGTACTGAACTCTGAGTAAAGCTGAATAAAGTTGAAATGATCTATTATCCCACTGTTGAAAGAATTAACTACTGTCCCCTTATTTAGAAAGTGGCACTTGTTTTTTCAGTTGTGAAAAAAAGTGGAACTCTTAAGCTACCAGCAGTGGTGGGTTAAGGTAAAGCAGATGTCTGAATTTCCATTAGTTTAAGATTAACAGGATCAGGACATAAAGTGCGTGAATTTAGTTGGTCTTTTCTTGTTCTTCTATATCTGTCATGTAGCTATTTGATCCTGACCGAGAATATTAGGGATCCACAGCCTCCTCATACAGTGTTTACTAAAAATATAAGTATATAGTATTAAAGAGAAGAATATCTCACAATTGTGCACACTGTACAACTTAGGTACCACTTAGGAGCCTGACAAATAAACATTTTTAGGTTTCTGGAGACAAAGGTTTCATGCCCCCAGAACTATCAGTGGTTTTCCAGATAAAACTTGCAATTCTTGGGCATGTTATTTCTAGTCCAAATCTTGAAAAACCTCTTGGTCTTTATTCTTTGCTAAGATCATGCATTTCAGTTATTTTTAAAGAGTATGAAAAGAATTTCGCAGAGATGCAGGTTATTATCCTTTGGTTTAATATCACCTACAGTTGCTTTCAGGTGTATTCACTTCCATCAAAAAGTCCTGGTATTTCTACACCACATTAATCAGTTTCTTTTATTTAGCTAGTCCTTTCCATTTAAGCCATCCTACTTTGAAAGCAAATTACTTGCTAGTTGCCAGCTTTAGAAACGGAACACTACTTACAGGAAACAGCAAATTAATTTGCCATTCAAAAGAACTAAATAAAGACAAGAAAACTCTTTCCATTTAAACAGAGAATTTTTCTTTAAGTGCAGGTCTTCAGTATGAATATACTCAAAGCTTTCATATCTTATATTTACCTACTGTGCAACATGAATTTGCTTACTAAATAGATCTATCACCATCTATAGAAACTGGGCTTGTGATAACCAAATAGGTCCAACAAGAATTGCATGATTTTATTATTGCTCCACCCTCCAAGCTGCTTAGGAGAAAAATTCCATAGTTACACCACTTGCACCACAGCACAGCCATCTCTCCTCTCTCTAGACTGTGTTAGGGACACATGCTGGTAGCTACAGTATGGGGAGATGGCACTTGCATCAGAAGCCAGAGGAGGCACCAAGAGTGTATCAGCTTCCGCAGAAGTAGCATACAGACAGTATAACCCAGTGAAGTTTCTGTACAATTTCCAAGGAGTTTTGATAGGTCTACTCCAAAACCTTGATTGATTTCAGTATTTTCCTACCGCAAACTCATGCTGCTGAATACAGCTCACACTTAATGTAACCATGATGTTCTAAAGAGTATCCCATTAAGCTCAATATATGTCAAAGTTTGTTGCTTTGCTTTGTGGTTTCCTCTCCATATAAATTCTACATATGCATATTCTTGTAGCAGTAGTAGTAACTGATACATAATGCATAAAAGTAATTATAAACCCAAAACCTCATGTACTGAAACCCTTGACAATTAAAGCCAAGCATGGAAATTTTCAGTTTGGATGATATTTTATTTTTAATAAAAGTTGGATTGTCATGAATCTTCTGAGAAAGCTGCTATGCATTTATAAGCTTTTGAATCCAATTATGATCTACAACTGTAGCTGTAGATAAATGTAAACATACTATTAGATGTAAATACTATCCAGTGACAATGCTAGTAATCAAAAGCTGAAGTGATGCAAGCCCTAGGTATTTCAATGTGAACACATCACTGCATCAACTGCCAAAATTACAGCAAGGCACACGCATAATTCCGAGTGTTTCCTTATTAAATATGAGGGTCTAAGAAAGCAGACCTTGCTAAGACTGAATTAAAACATTTAAAGAGTAATTATGTTACCGAGAGAAATTTCCTAGTGGTTTGATACTACCAGAAGCCAATTATACAATGTAACAAGAACAAGAAAGACAAAATAAAATCCTTGGGTGGTGTCTCTATTGGAAAGTCATTAAAAACAGCAGTTTTGTGTGATTGTGAAATTGCTGTATAACAACTTACAAACCTGCAGGTAAGTTTCTATGTTACTACAAAATGGGAATTCTTGGATCATAATCACATTCTTTACAAGGCCAATGTAAATGGAAATACTTTGTAAAAGCACACTAAGCTATGCCTCAGTTATAGAAAAATGTTATGAGTGCAAAATATTGGAGATTGCTGTAAAAGGAATCTAGACAGGATTTCTTAAACTTGAATTTAACTTCATCAAGAAGAAGAGTGTAGACAGGATCAAGGAACTGTAAAACCAGTGTGAAAATTAGGTGAAACTAGGTATTAGGTGAAAATGCCCCGACCATCACAACATGCTATAACAAAGCCAGCTCCTTCTGTAATAGCTCCCTCATTAGTCTAACCCTAGCACTAAGTACATGAGTAAGACACACCAAGTAGCCATCCAGATGCTTCCGTACACCTTATGTAACACTGTTCAGCTGTGGCTCATCTTCAGATTCTGGCAAGAGCAAAAAGTATTTCAGAAGCCAAATTGTACATCAGTGGAGAGGAAAAAAAGCATTTCTTGCAAGTGATCAGAGGATTCACTGAACACTGAGTTAAATGAATTCAACAGACATTTGCAGTGTATGCAAAAAAAAGGTCTTTTGATGCCTTCTTACAGATACCAGAAAATCAGTAATTCTGAAGTTCAACCACTCCCTGTCAAGATGTCACTGGAAATCTGTAGATTTTCCTATTTAATGTGCTTAACTTCAGAATTTGCAAAATGAAGGGCCATGGTGGTCCATCTGAGATTTTAAATTTAGAGAAATAAAAAAAAAAAACAAAACACAAAAACAACAAAAAAAATTCAGCGGGGACAACTGGATCCAGGTTTCATGTGGAAAAAGTTCTCATAGCAAACCTCTGAAAAACAGTAAAGGGAATTTAAATAAAAGGGAGGGCTGAACACAGAATTAGTAAAAACATTAGGCAACTATACCCCCAAATTTACTTAGGTTCTAAGTATAAACACCCATTTCTTCAGTGTACTCTGACAGTGTTGATCGGAAAACATCAGCAGTACAAACTGTCACTGCCACAGGTCTCCACTCCAGGTCCCTGCCCCATAGATTAAACTACAGACGACAACTCATTAAAGATTTAGAGGAAAAAAGACCCTTAGTATTAAATGGTGTGCATTGCCAGATGGTCTGTTCATACAGAAATCCATGTCAAAACTGCTGCAAGAAAACCCTCATTACACATCAGCGAGTCTTCCTTGTCTCTCCAGGCTTTTTTGTTGTTATTCCATCTTTATGATGCTACAACCACCTTTATGGATGACCCAGACACCCTTGACAGTCACAAAATGTAGCAGAACATTTGCTTTTTTTAAAATAAACTGAAATTAAAATGTTGTTCTGCTAGTCAATCTTTATCTCCTCCAAGTCAAGCCCTTCCTCCTGCTCAAAATTGTAGGCCAGTTCGGCCTTAGTATCCATCCCAACATCCCTTCATCCATCAATACGCCTCGCTACTGATGTGCATGATGACTGCAGCTTTTCACTCAAAATGCCAGAGGTCTATCCATGTCTTAACCAGGAGCTTGCTGAAGCCATGATGGCCTCCATATGGAAAGGTGAAGAGGAGAAAAGGACTAGTATCTCTCCATCTCCTCAGTTGGGCTGTGCCTAAACTAAACACTGCAGAAGAATGCTCCCAGGCACACTCTCCCTGCAAGTGCATTTATCCATTTCCCATGAAGCTTGAGTATGTCTAGAGCTAAACTGTTACCATGATGCCTGGCAGAACCCCCGGCTTGGGTCAAGTACCAACCATTAAAAACCATTCTTAAGCATGACTTCAGAGCAAAACAACTTGACAGGAAAGAGGTGGGCCATTCTGCACCAGATGGTTCCCAGTTCTGGGAATAGTCCCAGGCATCCTTATGGTACCAACCCTCAGCTCCCAGGCAGCCACTTCCACGAGTCCGAGACACCAATCTCAGAGGGCTGCTGTGATGCCATTTTTAAGTGACTGCGGTATGACAACACGAATGCTGCAGCCCTGCCTTCTCTCTCAGGGCCCTCACTCCCAATAACCCTGTGGCTTCCCAAAACACAACATCCAAGGAGGCTCCCATGCAGAAGTCACAAAAGGATGAAAATCAAGAGCAACAGTGTTCAGCAAAACCACTTGTTGAAAAATATTCCTGGCATGGCAGGATGCACAACTAGACAGTACTGCTTGACACTGCTTAACATCAGCACAACCCCACGGTGCTGGCAAGAGGGGATCCTAGTAAAGTGAAGGGTGTCCTGGGTTCAGCAGTAGCAGTAATTTTTCTCCTTCTTAGTAGCTGGTGCAGAGCTGTGCTTTTGACTTTCAACCTAGGAACAGCACTGGGGGATCCCTGGTGCGCACATGCCCCACCACAGCCCCCAAAGCCCTGTCACCCCCAGCACTCACTTGCTGAGTTGACTTCTGAGTGGTTATATTCTCTTCCTTTGTTATTTCCCTTATCATTATTATTATTGGTGGCAGCAGCAGTGGTTTGTGTTATACCTTAGTTACTGGGCTGTTCTTATCTCAACCCATGGGAGCCACATTCTTTCTATTCTCCTCCTCATCCCTCCGGGAGCAGCGGGGAGGAAGGGGGGGAGCGAGCAAGTGGCTGCGTGGCTCTGAGTTGCTGGCTGGGCTTAAACCATGACAAGGGGAATTGCAATGCTGAAGAACAAATATAGTTTAACCTCATGAGAAAAATTCAGATTTCTCTACTAGTTTTGAATACTGTCAATCACACCAGTTGTCAAGCCATTTTCAGCAGAGATGCAGTGTTGTTAACAAACAGCAACTATTAACAAAGACTGAAACTGTGGAGGTCCATAAGAGGGCATGGTGGGAAAAACAGACAACAGAATATGCAGAATGCAAAATTTTGAGACTGAAAAATGTTACAGTTTTTTTAACAGTCTATAAAATCCCTAAGCTCAAAACTCTGCTTATAGCACTACTGGATGTTCAAAACAACTACGAAATGTTTATCATTTTCTATTATATTTTAAGTACTTTTCTGTAAAGGAGGGGATATTTTATTAAGCACAATTCTCACCAAATACATTACAGATTAATATGTTAGTCTGTAACAACAGCTGGGAAAGAAATGCTTAATAATGGTTATTATTTTTACAGAGCAAAGGTAAAATAAAAGTGCGTTGTGTAATTTGTTCTTCTGGTTTTATGACTACGTACGCAGCAAAAGGTTTCTATGCTATACCAGTGTTTAATTTTTAATGGACCAGCTGTGGGCTTAACTATTTTATTGCGCTACCTGTCCCTTAGAACATTTACAACTGCAGCAATTCCCCACTGGTTGGATTAGTCACTTGTAAAGCACATGTTGAGCTATAAATTATGAACCACACTAATCTTGTGTCCACTTCAGATACAGGACTGACAGATTATCCCAACTAGCTGATAAAACGGTAACAAAACATTCAGAGTACAACTGTCCTGCCAAATACAGCTGGGATACACAGGGTGAGTACGGGCACAAACAAGCTTCCAAGGTAGCACAAACGACTCCTTTATAAGAAAACATGAAATCACAATCTAATTCACTAAAAACTGTTACTTAAGTTTAAGTTACTCCAACTAAAATATTCTGCTAAATTGTATGGTTATTTTTTCCAATGTCTACGTCTCCCTTGTTGGTGTAGTGCTAGATAAAACTGTACCATGCAAACTAAAAGTGAGACTAAAATGCAGTCAGAAGCACAAAGCATACAACACACAGCAATTAAGAGAGAATAATAATTATATATTAATTAAACCTTTACTAAGAATCAACAATTTTTTTCACACATCCTTTTACAGACTACCATTTTCCAACTCGTCTGTAGTTGTTTTATATTCTGCTGAACATTCATACAGTATCTAGTGTAAGTTGTGCAAAATTGTAACTGCATCACTTTTTAAGTAAAAATACACAAAAGGAGAATAAAAAGAAGTATCCCTTCAAAAGCTGATTACTTTCCAATAGTTAAGTAATTCATCACTAGAAATCCAACTACTGAAGTATATGCAAAGACAGACAGGGTGACAGAAAAACACTAGGTGAAGGTCACTGCTAGATGATCAACGTTTAACATTATCCAGTCTCTGATAATGGCAATCAAATCAAACCTCAGGCTTCAAAGAGGCAGAGGTAAGAAGGATCAAAGCACACCTCCCATCCTTTCTGTAGACAGCTGCAGACCTGGCTAAGGTCAGTATGATGAGACAAGGGCTCAATACTTGATGTCAGTACAGCACTGTGCAAATCTAGAGTACTAATGACTGAGAACAAGGGGGGAATGCCATTTCAGCTTTGCAACTAAACCTCATCTTCTGGACAAATAAATAAACAATAATTAGTTTATGTAGAACTGATGATACAAAGAGTTCAGCAAATTTCTTTATCTGTCTGGACAGCCTTTGGTCAACCTGGACAGAAAATAATATTATTTAATATCCATAGAATCGTAATTCCTGGAGCCATCATTACCAGTAAAATCAAAACCACCAACTGCTTTACAAATAAAAAGGTAGACAAGGGTTCTGAGACTTTACTCTCACTCACTCAATCAAATAAAGAAAAAAAAAAAAAAATCAGAAAACTGAGGCCAAATGAATGTTGCAGAGGTTATTTGTTTGGTTGTCTGGGAGGTTTTTTTGTTTGTTTTTGTTATTTTGAGGGGTTTTTTTAAAACTAAATGGATTGCCTGAATCAATAAGTAAGTTTCAAAGAACTCTTTTAGTAAAGGCTAGGCCTAGCCAGCAGGTATTACATTAACAGTCATTATCAATCAGGACTTGCTGGGAACAGACCTTATTTACAAAGCAAGAGTTCTGGGAATCCACTCATGTTAAAAGAACCTCCGTATTGCTCCAGAGCAATGTTAGCGAAGCTAAGTGCTGCTTCATTAAGCATAGTGCACACATTTCTTAATGGAGAGCAACTTCAATAGTCTGCAGGAGCTCATCTTCAATACCTAGTGTGGGATACACACAATCATGTTAGCAATTTCAGAAATGAGAATAAACATTGGTGTTTCTTTTTCTCCTTGGAAAAAAAGGCAGGATATCATAAATACAGTCACTGTGAACTAGACAAACATCCTTCATGGTTAATAAACTCTGACAGCCTTTAGCATGTTTAAATGTAGCAAAGTAAGGAGGTTAAAAACTGCAAAATGTTTCACTTTCTGAGAGTTACCTCACATCCTCAATCCTATTCAGAGAGGCATCAATCACTCCAAAGTTTATGATGCAAATAGCCAAACACAGGAAAGAAAAGAGGACAATTATTTCTGAGTAATTTTTTTTCCTTTCTCGGTAACTCCTTCTCCTCCCTTCTCCAAATCCCTCTTCCAGCAGACACAGACATCAGAAACGCATTTATTAAGCCAGCCATACTTTCCAAAAGGTTGTCCTGATGATTACAAAGCATGCCAGTTACACAAACACAGAAATGTCACTGCACCACTGTCGCTGCATTCAACTCAAACCCACTAAGGGGGCCTACTAGCCACAGCTGACAGTCTGCATAGTAAGAACCCAAACCTCTATTCTGGGCTATCAGGACATGAAGGATTTGGGTTTGGATGCACTATTAGGAGCCATAGATCACAAGGAGATAACTGGTACCATTCCCTGTGAGAGAAGAATGCTCTGGAATGCACTAAGACATGGAGAGACATGTAAATGAATGTAACAGTGTCTAAGGAGGAAAACACCTTTTGTAGCACAATTAAAAAGGCATAAACCACTCCACTGCAATCAATTAAACATAACTGTCTCTCTCTTTAACAGAAGCCATTTATCACCACCCTGAAGGTGCCTATAAATTGCAACAGGCAAAACTGTTTACCAGCAGGGTGTTCACATTTCTCCCAATGGTAAATGGCATTGGGAGTTGGATGGTTTAACTGTTGCTTAAAGAAACAGTAGAAAGAACAGAGGGCAAGATTTCTTCACTTTTAAAAGCAGCTTAATTCTGAAATGTTCTGAAATTCCTGTACTTTGGTAATGTCTGGGTAATACCCTATTAATCAAGAGCACACTCTTTCTCCTGAAATAATTTAACTGCTGCTATTTTAACAAGAAAACTTTTTTAAAAAATATATAAACAAGTATGAGTCAGTCCTACACAGTAGTTTAACTGCTAAGAACTTCCTGTCCCTTCCCTGCCCTTGAAACAGTCTGTCCAATATTTCCATGCTAAAACATGCCTTGTTGCTCTCCCTTAGCACTACCCAGACATGAAACAAGCCCTGTTCAGAGACATGCATGCCGTCTCATCCTGCACCTGTGATTTTAGCAGCAGCTTATTCTTACAAATCTCACTGTATGACTGGGATCTAAATAGTGTCCACATAAAGACAGAAATTAATACACAACATGTAATATCTGTAAGTCAGTTTGCTTACAAGTTGAAAAAGAAGATGCAGGAAAAGATGCTGTTCCACTGTCTTTAAGTAGCTGAGGCATTCATATACCAAAGGCAGCAAATAAGACTGTATTAAGGAGTTATTTGACTCGCCAAGATTACCACAGGCATTCAACATTAATGAGTTTGGCTTAAAACTGTGCTTAAAAATTACCTTTCTTATTTCTTCTGGGGCCTCAGCCTTTAGGAGTCACATCTGAGAAATTCCGTAGGCAACAAAGCAGGCTATAAACTTTCATTAAAAGCAAGAGAAAGGCATACTACACCTCCTTCAAAATGAAATGTTTTCAGGCATTTTATAGCCCTAAGTGTAAGACTGAATCTCTATCAAGATGTCTAAACAGACTGAAGTTACATAGGGAGTAAACCAGACAGAATGAACCTTGCTATTATGCACTCAACTCTTTTCAGTCACCCCTCAGCCCTCTGAAGATGACATTATCAAGAAATTAGCATGCTCAAACAGAAATGGGAGGCTATACCCCTGCTCAGGCATTTTTTAAACATTTCTGGATTTCACAGTATTCCAGTGGACAGCGTCCTTTTTAAAAACCAACCCTTTATTACAGTGAACTGTCTGTACCAGCTCATACTCTTCACCTCTCAAAAAGACACAAGGCTTCCCTTGATTAGCTTAAGCATAAAGGGTAACACTGCCTTTGTGTACACTCTACTGCTAAGTTTGTAAATTTTTAATTAAATATAAATAGCATTAACTTTCTCCATGTGATTCCTTTAGCAGGTTAAAAAGTTCACTTGAATATACAGAATTCATCTAAGCAGCCCATGGTACAGAGTAATTGCATCTGAGCTGTCACTGTGAAAATGGAATGCAAATTGATTAATGCTGCACAGACAAAAAGCATTATTCTTCAATACTGAGCAGCTTCACTTTCAAAATCTCTGTAAACCAGTCCTTATAATTCAGTACTGCCTTCTGTTCCTTCCATCCCCCCACTCCAAACCAAGAAGATAACAATTAAAAGCCAATGCAGCACCCAGCGTGGGAGCCCAGCCAAGACAGAGAAGCAGGCTGTTCAGTGGGAGCTCACCTTTTGGCACCAAGGTCAACTTTTAAAGAAGAAAGAAGCTGTGATGTCCAAGGGAAGGAGATGGGCTGGAAGACAGAGGGGCAGCAAGCTGTGCCAAGGACAGTGGGTGAAGGTTAGGAAAACACTGCTGGCAAGTGTCTGCCACAGTCCCTCCCAGCAACCACCCCTTCCCATTTTCCATACAGGCAGCAACTCCCAGCTAAAACCCCACACTTGCATCCTACCTGCCAATCTCCCTTTCTAGGTGTGCACCCCATCCATTCATCATCTCTGGTAATTCAAATATCCCCATCTGCAGTGCTAAAAAATCAGTAACGTGCAAAATGTCCACAATCTGTCCCATCAAGCGCTCTTACAGCAAAAGACAGTGATCACCCTCAGCACAATTTGGAAACTGTGCTCACGTTTGGTTTTCTGGGAACAAGCCCTCTGACAGAAAAGGGAATAAACAAGAAAATCTGTACAAGGATCATCTGGAAGCTTAAGGCCAAAACTGTGCTGAGTGAGAGCAATGGCCTTGTGTACCCAAAAGTCAACAACCAGATTCCAAGTATTTTCGAATATAAACTCAGTATTTCTTTGGTTAACAAAGTTTACAAACCTGATTTGATGCCAGAGACAAAGGGAACATTCTCATTTTGCAATAAACCTCAGGAAGAGTAGAAGCTCTTAGAAGAGCTCACCCATTAGCTGAAGAAAAACAGACTTTCAGCTTAGGAGCTGTATTTGCAAAGCTTTGTAAGTAGCAGTTAGGGCCAAAGGGGAAACTATACTGTCAGAAGCTTAGTTTGGCCACTACAGTTCACCCCTTAACCCATGAAGAAAAGCAGTGCCAGGATCTTTACTGACCACAAACCAAACAGGAGAGCATTTGCTCTCAAAAAGAACAGTGCCAGCAGCAGGGCACCAATGCCACGCTAATGCAGCCATGGGACCTGTCCAGGTCCACAGCAAAATTGAAACCTGTTAAGCCCACCCCCAACCTGGAAATGGATTTTGTGTACTTCTCTGAAGCATTTTCAGTCTGAAGCTTCTTCTAATGCACATTTAATCTAGGCAGTGTTTAAACAAAAAACATTCCAACCCCTACCCCAAAACCAAGACCCGAACAAAAAACTGATTACATACAGGGATTTCCCATGATTCAAGCAGTTTTGTCATTGCTTTATCACAAGATTCTACCACTGAACAATGCAACAATGTAAGTAAGGATTGATAGGCTAGACAGTAGTTTTGGATTAAAAAAAAAAAAAAAAAGAAAAAAAAAGGGGGCAAACCAAAAAAATAGCCCCAAAACCAACTCTGCCTCCCTCTCTCCTCTCCCTCAACCAAAAAAAAAACAAAACAAAAATAAAAGAAGAAAAAAATTTGTGTTTGTGGTGAACCACAAACTGAATGTGAGCCAACGATAAATTCTCATTGTCTCACAGGCACCAGGAATGCCGTGGTGATTAATGGGAGCAGCACACGCAAGAGAGGTGATTAGTTGCTCCACTCCCAGGACTACATACACTACTTTCCCTTTGGGCTGCTTCTCCTTCCCAGCGCTGTTGCCAAAGAGCGCGCAGAAGGCGGCAGTGAACATACGATGTTTGGAAAACCCAACTAGCAGAGAAAGATTTAGAGTGGCTTACACAAGAGATGAGAGCCATTTTGGGGAGCAGGAGAAGGGAGGCAAGCCCAAAGCCTTGCTGCCTGGAGAGGCTGCTGCAGAGGAAGCAGCAGCTGACTCGCTGCGGCTGCGATGCTGCTACGAGCACTGGCTGCAGTGAAGAAGGCTTGTTAAATAACTTTCCAGCTAGGAAATTAAGGAAAGCAAAACGCCCTGCAGAGCTGCAGAGCCTCCGCAGACCTTGTGGAGATCACTCGGCACAGCTTGCTGTGGGGCTCTGCTCTCCCATCTGCATGAGAGGTGACAGCTTCCCTACCACACTGCACCCTCTTTCAAGGGCAGAGACATGTCCCCACTCAGCGCCTAACATGATATCAACAGCATCACGTCTAGCCTAATCCTTAACCAAGACTGTTATCTTCCACAATTAACACCTGGCATCAGTAAATAATCATTTCGTAAAATTCTATCCGTTTCAAGGCATTTTAATATCCTCATAAGCATCATACAAACAATGGCTTAGCTATAAAAGAAAACTGACAGCAGTTAGCCTAACAGCAAAAAACAATTCAGTAGCAGATGCTTTCTTTTTTGTGTGATGAAAAAAAAATAAATAAATCAGTTGGCTCTATTCATACTGCTATATAATCCTAAAGGAGCACTGTTTTATTTTGGTTTTTATTATTTCTAGTCAATTTGTATCATTTTATGCAATACAAAATAAAATGTATTTTGATTAATTTGAACATACTTGAAAATATTCAAACTTACTATTTGAATTTATTTGAAATTACTTTGTTTAGCAGTTTTTCGAGTCCCTGAAATCATGCTTCAGACTGAAAAATTAATTTTTAATTAAAATGTATTTAACCAGCCCAGTATTTGTAAGTTATATAGTCCCAACTACTTCTAAGAGATGAAACTATTAGTCTAATTCAACCCAGAAGATTTAACTGGTCTGGTTTCTTGAAAACTTTATTTTTGTTTTTCTCCAGAAAATACTACTTTGTTTTACTCAGTCAGAGGCAAGCTTATAATGAAAACCCTATATACTTCACAGAAGAGACTAATTATCTTCACTCTAAATTGAATATTCAAGGATTCCTTCACTGTCATACCTCATCAGGCTGTGCTCAAAATTCCCTTGAACACTCTGATTTCATAAAAATACTTTCCTACAGCTATTTTAGCAAGGCACAAAGAGGCAACTAATACTGGGGAGTGTCAGATTTCAGCAGGCATACAGCCAACAAAAAATGCATTACAAGCACAAGTAAACAGCACAAGTAAATAGCACACAGCGCAGCCACATGTGACTGTATTTGTTTTGTTCGGTGCTATAAATTATCCTGCCATCCCTGGATGCCGCCTGACAGCTCTCCGGGGCAGGTATCTTCATATTTACTTAGCATAGTTGACTGAATTGCAAACTATGGATAAGACACTGTATTAGTAATAAATTATTGTCCCTTGAAGCAAAAGCCTGCTCCCATTTATCACAGCATGGCACATACCAGGGAGATTCTGCACACAGCACTGAAGAGCAGGCACTAAACTGAGGTGGCTGAATTAAGGTCTTATGCTTATCATAGTCGGCAGAATCTCTACAGAAGGCAAATAATTCAGATATCTAGTGCAGATACGTAATATTACACCATGTGAATATTCTTCAGCAACTTTAACAAACTCACGAGGTATCAGCCAGACAGACCAGCCACCATTTGGTCATATTTCCCATCTACTGCTACAACTAAATCCTCCCCAACATTTGTCTTTGATTGCAATGCCTTGGCTGTAGAGCTCTCAGATCCCTTTTCCATGACAACAAACCTCTGATTGCCACAATGAACCTGGGCCACTTTGCAGGTGACAGAACAGATCCCAATGCCTGCTTTGTCCAGGGGCTCCAGCTGCCCCAAAGGCTCCCTCTAGCCCCAGCCCGGCAACAAGGCTGGAAGCATGTGGTACACAGGGCTGTCAATAGGTAGCTTCATGCCTAGCCAAAACCAATCTGGCTGTGAACTACTGCCAAAAGGACTCTAACCCTTCTTGATGGCTAGACAGCCCGCTGCCACAGGCTCCCAACCTCTCCTGCTACCCCAGCAGCTGTGGGACAAGTTGCATCAGTCCAGCGAACAGCCTGCTCCCAGCCAGGAAGGCAGCACAGGCACCCTGAACTGCAGTGTACGTTACAGCCCGCATGGGAGAGAAACAACAGGCTCCCCAGTTAACCAACCTTATGTGAAAAATACTTGCTTTCAACTTCCAGCCACAGCCTTCTAATGTATTTCACATCTATCCTAAGCTGCCTGTGCACTGAGATGCACTCCACAAAGCTGCACCTCTCCTAATTGTGGTGAGCCTGAAGATTTATTTTTAGAGTCAGGGACCACAGCTATTTTGGGAAACAACAGGTATCTGACAGTCCAGCACATTTTCAATATAGTCAACTGACAGTCAACAGAGAATAAAATCCCAAGAAACAAAGGGAATGCCAGCTGGGAAACTCTTGATTTTTCACTGATGCAGTTTCTATTTACCACTAGCTTCAGGAGAGTTATTGTAGCCTGCTAGTAGCTTATCTCAAGGGTAAGAACTGCAAATCTGCTTCTGTGTACATGTGCATTAATGAATTTGTATGTATAAAATTTGGTATGTAAACACCACAGTTTCCTAAGGTAAAACACGATGCAGCATACAGAATACCTGCAGGGGAAAATCACACACTTACTTACATGCTCTGAAAATAACCACATATGCTTAATGACTTATTTCCAGATATGAAATTTAACAGTCTTACTCCTTCAGGACAAAATGCTTGCTGATAATAAGGGACGAAGCAAGTCACTTTTTCAGAAAGGAACAAGTTAGTATGTCCACACATGTATTTCTCCCAACAGTTTTCCACCTCACAGAGTATTATTTTTTTTTTTGTTAGTCTAATTACGGAAGCATTTCAGCTGCGTATTTAAAGAAAAAAATCATCAAATATACTTTCCTGTCTACAAAACACCAAGGAACATGCCAAAAAGTAATTAGAAATAACAAGCATATAATAACATGTGAGCTGCAAGTATTCAGTTTTTAGTCTGGAAAATAAAGCACCTAACAACGGATATGGAATGCTTTTTCTCCAGTTCTTTTATGCATAGCTGGCATGACTAATTTGAAAAATAAGAGAATATGTGCCAATCTACTTTTCAGGCAGAGTTCAGACAACAGAAAAATAAACAGAGGAAAGACGATCAGACTAACCACTCCAGGTGTCTACACTAACTTTGCAAGGCAAGACCCAGCACATCAGAGGGCCTGTGGACAAGTCTACACAAATAGACTGGTTTGTAGTTGGGGCTTGTCAGATTCCTTTTTTTTTTATGCTAAAAAGCGAGCTTTTAGCCATTCTGAGATTGGTGAAGAAGTGCT
The DNA here is from genome assembly GCA_009867235.2 of Psittacus erithacus. NCBI lineage: Eukaryota > Metazoa > Chordata > Aves > Psittaciformes > Psittacidae > Psittacus > Psittacus erithacus. The sequence continues at coordinate 1,688 of WYDI02020064.1, read as the reverse complement.
CATATTCTGCAGATAGGTCATCATGTGGCACAGACCAGTTTTAGAAATTAAAATTATCTAAAAGGTGTTTGGTTAAGTTTTTCTGGATTTATGAATATAACTTTCAAATAAATTTGGCACGACAGTCTGACTTTTCTGAAAATATGCTGAACATAGAGTAAATGCCAAGGTTTTTAGTACGATATGGCAAACTTCAGAATAAACAGATTTGCTAGTAAGCAACAGAATATGACTATTAACACATTGACTAGAAACTCACTAGAATCTTCCTAGAAGTAGAGTTTCTCAGGCTCAGGTTTCTGATGAACAGTACAGGAAAGTTTAAGGATGGAAAAAAGTTGTTCTTCCCATCATGCGACTTGGTAGCAACAGGTTATCAAATACATATCTGTCCCAAATAATGCTGGCACTGTATTTCATTACTTAGCAAAGTAGCTGTGCAGGATATTATTGTTCTGTGCCTCACAAGACAGGCTTGCTGTCAGCTGGGTCATACAGCACATCAATAAACTAGACTCCAGAAATGATGCTAGATTCCTCCCAGCAGCACCTACCATTGAATCAATTACATGTATTTAGTCAGTATAGTGCTGCATTTTCACTTTATTATTAATGAACTGCTCAAGGGGGCCTGATCAGCAGGCAACTTTAATGGCCTGCCTTCATACTCATTAATGAAACATTAATTCATGTAAACCTTTCAGCTCATGCTACTACCAAAGAGAATGGCTTGAAGAAAAGGAATAGTCTGTTTGTAGGTTCCCTGGACTCTCGGGTCAGATACATCACCCGTGAAACAACAAACAGCACCTAGCTTATTACTAATTCCTAGACTACATAAAAACGACGAGCACAATAAAACAACACCCAAACACTCAACCACATATTCCCCTGTTCTAAGAGAGAAAAAAAACAGAAAAACCCTCCTCCCCAAGAGAAAATAAACCAAAACCAAAAAAAACCCAAACAGAATAGCTGTAGTGATTCTGCTAGGGCTTGGAAACTGGTGCCAGGAGCAAACACTAGAGGCACATGTCTGGTTGAGGCTTCTGAGGTCATTGCAGAGCCTCCCTTGCTGTCATGGCCAGGAATATGGCCCTGTCCCTAGCCACAAGCTGCATATTGCTTCCAGGAGCTACTGCTTGTGAAATGCAGATCAAATCTTTCACTCCAATCATACACTCTATGCTACAATCCTTTTCCCACAGCTACATTAAATTCCAAACAAATGATGTTGTATGTGTTCCCAGAGTTAACAGGATAGGCGAGAGACACTTTCCTCCAAAAAGTATACTTACAGAATCATAGAATAGTTAGGGTTGGAAAGGACCTTAAGATCATCTAGTTCCAACCCCCCTGCCATGGGCAAGAATACCTCACACTAAACCATGTCACCCAAGGCTCTGTCCAACCTGGCCCTGAACACCGCCAGGGATGGAGTATTCACAGCTTCCCTCGGCAACCCATTCCAGAGCATCACCACCCTTACAGTAAAGAACTCCTTCCTTACGTCCAATCTAAACTTCCCCTGTTTAAGTTTGAAACCATTGCCCCTTGTCCTGTCACTACAGTTCCTAATAAAGAGTCCCTCCCCAGCATCCTTATAAGCCTCCTTCAGATACTGGAAGGCTGCTATGAGGTCTCCACGCAGCCTTCTCTTCTCCAGGCTCAACAGCCCCAACTTTCTC
>WYDI02020063.1:0-11167 GCA_009867235.2 Psittacus erithacus | reverse complement strand
TGTGAATGCTCCATCCCTGGTGGTGTTCAAGGCCAGGCTGGACAGAGCCTTGGGTGACATGGTTTAGTGTGAGGTGTTTCTGCCCATGGCAGGGGGGTTGGAACTAGATGATCTTATGGTCCTTTCCAACCCTAACTATTCTAAGATTCTGTGATTCTATGATTCTACTTGTGGCTACAAAAAGCCTCTTCTTCCTTAAGCAGCTCTCCAAATATAGCATCATGCCTCATCCGATCCAATGGAAACGTCACAATGTCACTCATGAAAATGTGTAGCATGGCTGGGAACATCTTTCAATGTCATTAGCAATTCCACAGCTTTGTTCCACACCTCTGTTACCTGCATCCACTTGGTAGCAACCACCTTAACAAGAAAACCCAACTTTACATTTGTCTCTTCCCTATACTTGCATACTTGTGTGAACAATTGTCTTCTTTCAGACTGCAGACAAGATAAACTTCTTGGAACACCAGCAGGAAATTTTTCACTAACAGAAGTCTATGAACAGTGTAACTCTCCTGATGAAGCTCAGACAGGGTTCATTATGCAGACAATACAAGCTATTAAAGCAGAAAAACAAAATTAGCTCTTATATCATTCAAGTGTGCCTGTGCCAAAACAAGAAGTAAATCACTGAAGCTCTGTATTATGCATGAGGTGTACAACATTGTTGGAAATTGATTTTTTTTTTAATGATAAAAAGGAATTTGCACAGGAGTGAGATATGATTTTAAATTCTTAGCCTAATATCATTGCTAATTTTAATTGCTATTAGAAGAACCTTGTTTTCCTCTAAGGCATTATGCAAAGAATCATTCTAGGCCAAATATGCATGGGAAATGTTTAAGGGCCATTACAGAACAATGAATATGAAAGCAACAGCAGTATACTAGCAAATATCCCTAGCTATGATGCCAGGACTTGGCTGTTTAGCTATCAAGCAGATGTTAACAGATGACAGATAAGTAATTATTCAACAAAGTTGGATGAAAAACACTTAAATGCATCCAAACAATAATGCAAAATACAATCTAAAATTTGATGAATGGGAAAAATTACACATAACATAACAAGATAATTTCTGTGTAATATTCTTAATTATGAAATATTAACATTTCAGCACGCAAGGTTTTAGCAACAGTTTGGAATCCCATTTATGAAACTGAGTCTCACACATTTACATATAATTTGATCTGTGTAAAAGATTCCAGTCTGCGCTGAGAACAGATTTTGGCACATAGCGCCTCGAGGCGGAGGGAGGAGCAGCACAAAGGCCCTTGCACTCTATATCTTGACTAGACACTTTTCTGCTCAGAATCAGAGCTATCCTATATAACAATAGCAACAACCACAAGCTCTTATCACCTTGCAGGAGGTGACCTCCGCAGGAAGGCAGAAAGGGTCTTTAAAGGCACACCCGTTTCCTGTCCTGACCTCAGGAAAGCCCTTCTCATTGCTGAAGGGAGAGAAATGACACTGGGGAAGGACAACGCATGGGATCTCAATAGTAGTGCCGCAAGAGATACTGTCACATAGATAAAATTGAGTGTTTTGCAATGGATGGGTATTCTAACGTTTCTAATTGAAATATATGAAATTACAGAGAAAAGGGAAATGTTGAATGTAAATATAATGTACACGTAAGTGGAATTAAACTAGAGGTGGTGAACATTCAACTAAAAACAGTGGAAGGGATGCAATTAGAATTTATTAGTGTTGTTGAAGATGTAAGCAGATGCTGTGTTCACTGAAAAAAAATAGCAAAGAGCAAAGAAGTTTTTAATTAAATTTTCTAAGCAAGTGTACCTTTTTCATCAGAATGGGAACTGGAATAAACCAGTGCATTTAACCAAATCCACCATAAAAATCTTGATCATTGTGACAGCACAGATTCAAATGCCTTTTTCATAAGTATCTCCTGTAAAGTGCTTTACTAAATGAGGGAATAAGGATTCAGGAGAAAAAGAATGCAACTCAGAGTCCAACTCAACAGCCAATGCATTCTTTAATAAAGTGCCACATTTGTGCTATTCTGCAATATAAACTGAGAGAACTATACAAAGTAGACAGATTTTAGGGTAATTTGTAAATCAATTACTTACTGGTTAACTCTGTTGTGAAGAACGCTTTGGACATTACACAAACATTTGCCCAAAAGAACAACCAATTTGGGTTTAATAGCAGAGAAGTGCCTGTAGCCAAAAAAATACGCAGGCTATATGTAGAACAATTTCACAAAACTAATAAATATATTGAGTTAATTTATAATCAGCTAATTTGAAGTAAAACTGTAGTTTAGAATATCCCATGAGATATGTAGATGCTAATTTTTTTACTATATGCTCTGTGTTCTAACTGGCCAGAATAATTTGGTCATAGCAGTTACATTTTAATTGGGAATCAAACAAGGGCATAGTGTAAAAGACATAATAACAAATGAGAGCAGCAAATCCTGGCACTATCATCTGAAAAAGAACAAGTAGAAAACATGAAGTATTAGTCATAGCAATCACAATACTTAATTCCAAGATAGCTGAAGGAGTGAGAACAAAAGTGAGTAGTGGCACAGGCTTTTTTTTCTGATCGAGCAACACAAATCTTTTTGCAGATAAAAGGCTGGGAAAACGTTTAGACTGAACTGGACTAAATACAATATTATTAGGTTATAAAACCATCTGATATACAGGTTTTCCCATAAAATGGGGGGGTTTTGTGTGTAAATACAGACTGACTGGTAATGGCTAGAAAAGAAATCTTTCATTAACTGCTTATCAAGTATTAACTTGGAATTGTAGCTAACTATTTCAGAATTATATTAATGAAAGGTTACTTATCTTGTTTGACATGGACATGCATATTTTCTGCCATCATTTGCTGTGCAGTACTTTGCATATTTCATAGGAATATGATTGGAAGCTACCTCCCCTTTAGTCACTAAATACATTCCCTGCTGACAAAGACAACCATGTGACTAGTTTGCCATCATTCAGTTATTATTAGATATATTAGACAGCTTCCTTTTTCTTTTTTTAATAATATTGTCCAGGGAAGCTCTGTAAGTCTCATTATGTTAGCTTCACTGCCAATGCTCATGAACAAAGGGGAAAGACGCACAATAAGAACAAAACCAGTTATCTTTTAACCATATGTGAATTCCTGGCATCGCTGAAGTCAACTGGTGCCTTGTCATTTGTCTGGGATTTCACCCTGAGATTATGGAAAGGGGGTGTTCTCACTCCTCAGGGCTTTTCTCACTTAGCAATCAGAAGCATGAGAGCCAGGACAGGAATATAAAGTTAGATTCATACAAAGATTAGAGTCCAGAATTTTCACACTGAACGTAAAAGTCACCTACCTAAAAAGCCTTCTCTCAGCAGCTCCTTGAAAGACCTTAAGTTTCCAGATACCTAATCTATGCCAATAAAATGTCTAGGGCACACCCAGAATTATTTATGTCCTTACAGGGAATTCCAAAATGATAGAAGTACCATTGCCTTTCTCCTTGTGAGGCCAGGTGTGTCTGGTGCTTCTAGACAAAGATAATAATAAGAAAAAAAAAGCTGTTTCTTCTACAAAATTAAGAAAAAATTACTGCATCTTTTGTTGGAATATGTCAGGGAGTGTTTCACAACAGTGAATGAGTTGTATTGGGCCTGCTTCTCTCCTGCTTTAGGGAATTCTGAGAAAGGGTATCTAATTTCAGGACAGAGAGAGCTTTAGTTTTGTAAGGAAGGAGGCCTATGCTCATGGGATTTCTTGTTATCACTGTGTGCTGATGAGTGGCTCCCATAAACCTCACTCTTGCACACCTGACTCTATATACAGTATGATTGCTTAACTGTTCATTTCTCCACATGAAAAAGATCCCTGAAAATTTTTTAACTGACAGTGGATACAGGAACAGAGAATAAGAGAAAATAGAATTTCTTCCTCTCACTCTTTATTCTAAATTACTAATCTGACTGATCAAATGGGATTTAATAACACCAGTGTGAAACTGGACTGTTAAAATATTTTCCTGGGGAAGCAATGCTTCTGAGACTTGCAGAAATATTCTTGTATTCATTAAAAGATGGAGCTGCTGAAGCACTTCTGGACTGAAAATCAATATTTCCCTTACAAAGAGTAAGTCATGTAGACTCTCTTAACCAATTTCAAAATCAGCAAAGAATGCCAGCTTGAAAATACGTTCAAATTTATGAGTTAAGGTAAAAGATGCTTGCATCTGCTGTCTGCTGAACACAAAACAAGGCTTTCACTTTCCAAAAGACAGTGATTTTTCTTACACATTTTATTGTGTTGTGCATTGATGTTGTTGAGGTCACTTTTTACACTGCTGCTTTGTGGCAAGAGGAAGGAGTTCACAACCTTCCTTTTTCTGAATTTTCACTTGTTCCACAGACGTCACACTTTAAAACAAAGATCTCGGTCATTACACCTGAACTTTGTGTCCCATGATTTTATCTCTGACTGTGGACATCTTGGCCACAGAGCTCTTGTTTCTACCTCAGTTAAATGGAAAACAATTACCCAGAGTAGCCAGCTATCTGAAATGTTTCCATACAGGGATCTGAAAACAGAAGGGGTTTTTCAGTCTGGCTCTCACTTCTCTGGCTTTGAAGCACAACCAAAATAAATTATTTTCTGTTCTCTTCATCACATAATATTTGAGAGTATGTCAGCCTCCTGTAGGCATCACCTACAGTGGAACACATAGGCTGTTACAATGGTTACAAGAGCTGGCAGAGCACACCCTACAGTGAAGAATTGTCAGGGAACACAGATAGAAAATGCACCAAACAACTCCCAGCATGGCAAAGACATTAATAAACCCTTTCAACCTGTGTTGAAATTAGAGGATCTTTTGCTTTCCTGATCCATTAATCCTTTTCAAGGCTGTACTATCAAATAAAAAGAAAAAAACTCACCAGCAATTGTTAGCTACTGTTTTGTTAAATGATAGTTCTAGACAGACTATTCTTTCGAAAAGCAGATAAGGAGGTAGAGGCGATTTGTAAGATATAAATACAATAGCACTCCTTTTGCCTACCATGTTAATTTGGTACACTGACATGTGCCTCATTTAAACACTGAACACTTTTAAGCACTTATGAAAACAAACAGGATACGTTTTCTCAAAAAGCTAAAAGGAGAGGCTGAAACACTGTATTTCATTATCGCCAAACCAGAAGGTGCAAAACTGGTACAATGCTGAAGTCAGAAGCTGTGATCTAGGTTTCTGAGAAGCAATCTGCATTTACCAGATCTTGGGATAGGCTGAACTAGGTCTTTTTCCTGAACTGATGAACATCCCTAAAGAAGACCAAAAAGACTTTAAAGCTCAAATAAGTAGTTTTCCTTAGAAAACCAAATCCTTTGGGTTTATACCCAGGAAACTCAAAGTGATTCAAGCAGGCAAAATATAATTTTTAAAAAGTTTGTTAAAAACCCTGCTTGCCTTCAGTACCTTGCAAAGAGACCTTCTTGTGCCCAGGCTTTGTGACAGCCAGTTCAGTGTTCTCTGGACTAAAGAAAGCTGCAGTCTCCTGTGGATCCCAGGAAATTACCAACTGGACCTGGATTTACATTTGGGTGAAATAATTCCCTGACTTTAATTCATGGCAGGGAAGAAAATAGTATGCTCCCCCTAAATGATCGATTCCCTCTTTCTACCCTGAAAGGCCCTACAAAGTACCATAACAAACCTGTCTCTTCAAATACTGGGTTTCTAAATTATAACTCCAGCCCTAAATTCAGTCTTATGTTTCATTAGATATGGCCTCCAATTCCAGTAATATCTTTAAGAAATTGCCCTTTCTAAACATGGGTAGACCTTACATAAGAGGAGAATACGCTGTAGTTATGAAGCATTTGATTTCTAAGCTATAAATTTACTTCCAACCCTGAACCTAAACTTAATTATTAGCAGGAGTCCTTTCTAGTGTTCTTCCCTGTGTTATTAAATAATTTTTGAAAGCTATTATTTCATAGTAATGATTATTATAAATATTAATAAATATTAATTCTTTCTGTCTTTGTAAATTATACAGAGTGCAAATCCTAATGCAAAATTTAATTATATGAATGAATTGAAGGAAGTCCAGAAGTAAATGAGAACATAAAACATTTGCCCAGACAACTGTTTTCTCTATTTGTTAAATAGACCCTCTAGAATGCAAAAAATAAAGAGGTTCCTTTAAGCATTAAGCCCAAAACTTTAACCTTAGTTCCAATCCTAATATCAACATCAACACCAGCAGTGAGCACTGCAATAAGGGTGAAATAAAAGCATATTCTTAGAGAAACACATCATCTTTGCACTTCCTTAGCCCCTAGAGAATCTACCATAAACTCAGAAAGTAAACTTTAGATTCACAATTCCTAACACTAACCCTAGCCAGTACAGCTTTATACATTTAGCTACTATATGACAACACAGAAAGTTGATCCTTTCCAAAATCTGCCCACTTCCAACACTTCAGTAATAATAGGATCTATAGCAAAGATCTAGGCTCTTAGGAAGGAACGTGTTGATAGGACAGAATGCCTCTTCACATGAAACCAAACCTCAGTCCTAAATTTAAAGCAATATAGAGACTTAACTTAATACGTAGCCCATCACTAGCCCTAATCTTAGCTATAACCCGGTATGCACCCAAACAATAAAGTACACAGCATTTGCTTTTACCAGCACCTGTTATCTTGTCTTCTGAACTCTGCAAACCATGAAGAATACATTATAAACTGGAGTCTTGGAAACTCAGTTCCAAACCCTATGTTTGACTTCAATTATTGACAGAGTTAAGAGCATAATAAAAGACTGCATCCAACCTTCTACCGTGTCATCACCCACCCTCTTCCTAACTCTGCGAGACTACCACAATAAAGACATGAAAAAACACCTTGAAGACTTGAATTCCCAAATCCCAGTTATAAAACGTGTATTAATGAAATGCATGTAAATGGTAAAGACATACAGAGCATTTACCCCTTTCTGTTGTCTTCCTCATTCTTCACTCCGCAACTCAAAATGTACCTTGAAGTTAGCACACCCAAACAAGCAATGGCCCTTTCTGAACTGTCCCCTTCTGGACACGTGGGTCCTAGAAGCTTTACACTGACTCTTACACAAACCATATACCACTTCTTAATTATTTCCAGCAGCCACACGTGCAGACTGCAAATTCCCGGCAGATTTGTCTCTGCAGATTAATCCCAGCAGATTAAGAAAAACTGGCCCCATTTTCTTTATTCTCCTCCCACCTATATGGGACCTCTAGAATACTGCAATGCTACAGAATTCTGAATCTGCAGAAGCTCCAAAGTTAAACCCAGTCCTAATTCTACTTAATGACTGAGACCTATGACAACACAAAAAGGCACATTAAAATATTCCCTTTTGTCAGCACTTGTCCTCTTGCTAGTTCTGAGGAACTTGGTAACAATATTGGCCATGTTGACAGAACCAGCAAAAGTAATGAAATATAACATTTCCTTAGCTTATCATTAACTGGGATCCAGTTAAATAGGATTTTTTAAAAATAAATTTCTCTTTTTGGCAAAGATTTTTCACTCTTTCTACCCCTAGACAGTCTACATTGTCAGCACCTCATTAGAATGAGCTGGGTGGTGAAGAAAAATGTTCTAAATGAGTACATTTCACAGAAAAGTTGATAACTACTGAAATAAACTTCTTCAGCTAATATATCAAGAAATCTGTTAATCCTTTTATTAATTTTTAAACATAAATTAATATCGTGTTCTACGACCTCCCAGAATTTCTACGCTACAAATATAAAAGTGCTCTTCACCAAAAATGATAAGAGGAAAGTATGATACAAACCCTATTCCATTATTAGGAGTTCAATTTTTGCAGCAGAGACAATGATTTGCTAGCGCTAACATTTTTAGTCGCATACCTAATGCAAGTTCTCCACCTAGTGGAGTACTTTTTAATGCTCCAAAGGATCACAGTTCTTTGTGCCATCATTTTTATTTCCAGTTCATTTAAGGAGCAACAACAACAGTTTCCTTACACAATATTTTATGACTATTTAAGCTATACAATGAAGTTTTCCAAAATTAAACTTCATTTCACACAGTGACTGAAATACTTACAATAGCTTCGGAAAGAATTAAGGCCACAGAAGTAGGAAAGAAAACCCAGTCACAGTAATCAAACTGTATCTACAAAACTGCTTAAAAATACAATCTCAAATATTCTTCTCATCTAGGTTTTGGTAGTTGAGCGAAGTTCTAAGTTTATAAAATCCTGTATGCTTCACAAATATTAACAACACTCATATTTAAAAAAAAAATTTTGGAGCAGGCAACATCCCTGCCCATACAGCATTGACAAAACAAACCCATCTAGAGTGAAAAGTGATGATTTGAACAGCTTATCATAGAACACAATAAATTCCAAATCACTTGAAGTTCTTACTTTGAGGTTGTGTGGGACTGCAAAATATGTATTCTAGTCTGATCACATACATGTGTATGTATGTTCATCACACTGGAATTACAGGGAAATGTAGAAGGAACACTGCTGTGCAGAAAGCCAAACCAGATGAATATAATCCTGTACCCTGCTTAAATGTATGAATCATGATAATATTCCTTCCTCTGCTTACAAAGAACAGCCTCTTGGAAAAAAAAATGCAGAAGTGACAAGTGCTTGTATATATAGTTCACATCTCAAACCTATTCAAACTTAAGCTAGCCCCCTGTTCCAGTACCTGCAATCACAACTGTAGCATACAGCACAGAGAAATAAATATCTCTTCAGGTAGGTTGGTCCTGAGCCACTTCAGGAGACAAAGGTCAAAACAGAGGATATGAATTTCACCTTCGTTCTTGCTGGAGACAAGTGCACTCCCAAAGCAATTGGTGTAATGCACTGCGCTCCTTGCATGACACATTACTTAATAATTGCATGGCTGCATTTCAAGTCACCTTCAGTTCACAGTAGTTTTTAGTTGTGACTTGACAGCAAACATGGGCTACAGTTATCCTGCACTTGAGATAATGAAAGTATACATTATAGTTGAGAGCCCACATTAGACAAAAGAGGTCACATATCCTGATTTGATACAGATCAACATTATAAACTTGGTCTCATATGACATGAGTATCAAAAAGGTGCCTTGACTTGTTCAGTGCACTTAACCAGAACTCAATTTGCCAGCATTAGAGATCATATTCCCTTGAGCTGGTGAAGTTCCAGTTTGGAAGCTGGCACCAAGTCTTGTAGACTTGCTCGGGTAACCTAGTTCTCAAACAACACACTACCTTGTGTGCATGCTATGCTGCTTGCATAGCAGCAGCAGGCAGATGTCCCTGGTGTACTGAAGGGGAAACTGAGACAGCAGGAGGCTAAGAATTACCTGAACAGGTCCTAAACAAGCAGCAAAGGAGGAAGGAGACTTAACTGAAATCTTCCTGTATGCTAATAACACATAACCTTCAAAAACAGCACAAGTGCATTACCCTTCCAAGCAGGAAGATAGTACTTAATCCAACACAAAAGAATTTTTAATCCTAGATTAGCCAACATAAACACAGCATCCTGCAGGGTAAGACACAAGCAAGAAAAGACAGGAGAGTTTCTTTCTGATCATGGTACTGTAATGTAATACTGTCTTTTTTCCAGTTTCTGAGTTTCAACTGCCACGCAAACCTTAGCACATTAATTTTGTTGCATTTACTCTTCCTTAGAGAAAAAACTAAAATAGAGAGCTATATAGCTTGTGGACTTGTGCAGGTTTTTTGGGGTTTTTTAAATTACTCACCTCATTGAGTTCCCACCAAATTTTGGCCACCCAGAAGCCAGGAACATGCACAGCAACTTCAGTACACTTCCTTACCATGATTCTAGCTCATGATCTATCACCAAGAACAAATCACTCTTTCTCTTTTCTGGAAATCAGCGTGCGGGCTTTAAAAGCCCAATGCTTTTGACTTGGAAGAAAAGGGTTAAACTACAGAACCCACCACCACCACTACTACTTACCCAGCTGGAGCCCACAAGGCATACAGGTGTATTGCAAAGGCTAGAAGTGGAGTTCGCAGACCCCACATAACTGTGCTAAGAAAGGTCTTCACCCTCTCAACAACCTTCACTGCAAACCTTTGATTTGGTTTTCAGCGCACAACGGGTATATTTTGTGACCCCTCTTACTGCAGAGGGCAGCACAGAGAGCTGGGGCTGCCTGATTGCATACCTATCCAGCATGCGTACCCTGAGCCTACCTTCTGATCCTGGCATGTTCCAGTAGTCATTTTGCATGGTTCAAATCAAAGAATATTGCTTAACAAGGGCTGCCAAATACTAGGGTGCAAATACCCCAAGCACAACAACAAAGAAAGATCAGAGGTAGCTGCTAAGTTAGACCATATGAGCAAACTGTTCAAAGCAGGAGGGCAAAATTCTTAATCCCTCATTACTGTTCTGTTGGGAACATGACTTCTGCTCTTCAGTTGTAGCCTTTTGCCAACATACTGTTTTTCAGGTTTTCTTCTTCAATGTCAGTAGTATACTTATTTCATCTGCTACTCCTGCTTATAAATTAGGTCTTCTGGAGAATCAATAAAGATTACTGTTCTTCAGAGGCAGGGAGGGAAACTTCAATCCATTCCCCTTCTACCAGTTTGATGCCAGTGCCAGCAGTAGATTCCCAAAGCCTGAAGAAAGATCACAGGTCAGCAGGAGAGCACCTGAAGGACAGCACTAAGGAATTCCAGCCACTCCAGCCAGTAAGTCTGCTCTCATGAGACCCCACCTGCAGTACTGTGTTCAGCTCTGGGGCCCCCAGCACAAAAGGGATGTGGACCTGTTGGAGCGAGTCCAGAGGAGGGCAACAAAAATGCCCTGAGGGCTGGAGCACCTCTCCTATGAAGACCAGCTGAGAGAGCTGGGATTGCTCAACCTTGAGAAGAGAAGGTCTCTGGAGAGACGGTACATCAGCCTCCCACCACCTAAAGGAGGCCTACAGAAAATCTGGAGAGGGACTTTATACAAGGGTATGTAATGACAGGAGAAGGGGGAATGGCTGTAAATTGAAAGAGGGTAGATTTAGATTAGATATAAGGAAGTGTCCTGGGTTCAGCAGTAGCAGTCATTTTTCTCCTTCTTAGTAGCTGGTGCAGTGCTGTGTTTTTGATTTTG
>WYDI02020057.1:0-108630 GCA_009867235.2 Psittacus erithacus | reverse complement strand
ATTCAGAGCAGCCCTGTGGAGAAGGACTTGGGGGTGTTGGTCGATGAGAAAATGAACATGAGCCGGCTTCAGTGTGCACTCGGAGCCCAGAAAGCCAAACGTATCCTGGGCTGCATCAAAAGGAGCATGACCAGCAGGTCAAAGGAGGTGATAATGCCCTTCTGCTCTGCTCTTGTGAGACCTCACTTGGAGTATTGTGCGCAGTTCTGGTGTTCTCAACATAAAAAGGACATGGAACTGTTGGAACTAGTCCAGAGGAGGGCCACAAAGATGATCAGGGGACTGGAACGCCTCCCTTGTGAAGACAGGCTGAGAAAGTTGGGGATGTTCAGCCTGGAGAAGAAAAGGCTGCATGGAGACCTCATAGCAGCCTTCTTGTATCTGATGGGGGGCTATAGGGATGCTGGGGAAGGGACTCTTCATTAGGGACTGTAGTGATAGGACAAGGGGTAATGGGTTCAAAATTAAACAGGGGAAGTTTAGGCTGGATATAAGGAAGAAATTCTTTACTGTTTGGGTGGTGAGGCACTGGAATGGGCTGCCTAGGGAAGTTATGAATGCTCCAGCCCTGGCAGCGTTCAAGGCCAGGTAGGACAGACCCTTGTGTGACATGGTTTAGTGTGAGGTGTCCCTGCCCATGGCAGGGGGGTTGGAACTAGATGATCTTAAGGTCCTTTCCAACCCTAACTATTCTATGATTCAATGATTTTATTGTAATTCAGCTGTTTTTCTTAATAGCCTAAATCTACCTACTGACTCTGAAATGTAAGAAAAGTGCATTAACTCTACCTGCTAGAGCTTTACCTTCAAATGGAAGTTGGTTTTGGAAGGAGAAAAGGGTAACAAGAAATAAAAAAATTATGTATTTGCTTACCTTTAAAAATAATACCTAAAATCTGAGCAATAGGTTTGATTTTTTTTTTTCCCACTAGTTCTCATATATTTAAATATTTTAAGTAGAATTGGCATCAGTATTCAGTAACAACTGGTTACTGCAGCCAAGAAAATTAACCTAATCAGGAACCGAAGACCCTGTTAACTTTAGCAACAGTTTCTCCAGAAAGCTGGAAAGCAAACTACTGTTGCAGTTCCTTCTATAGCATTCTCAAATCTGCAGATCTTAAAACATGCTGCAAACATTAATGAGCAGTCTCACAAAATACCTGTGGTCTTGTGGTTAAGACAGCCCAACTCAGTTTCAAAAGAAGTTCAAAGCTTTGCTCTGTCACAGCCAGCTCATGCAAGACTAAGAAAGACTCTGATCCTGAAGTGCTTTAAATTTAGGTATGAGAGTAGTTCTGTTAAATTCAGTGGGAAGAATGTACTTAAATATTTTCAGGTTAAGGGGCTTTAAGGGTACCTTTGGGTTCAAAGTCCAAACAGCCCTCCTGCAGCTGCTAAGACCTTCACCTCCTACTGTCCATTGGAACAACTGAGGAGCTTCCAAAAATAATTCCACATACTCCCCTGCAGAGGAAGAATCTGTGGCAGAGGGTCTGCTGGAAGGAGCAGAGCAGGGGGAGGAGGGAGAGCAGTATCTTAAAACATGACTGTGTAACTAATGCCGCAGCTGTGTTGGCACATCTGCCCAGGCCCTCAGTCCAGACTTAGCCAAGCTTTACAGACCAGTGACTATCTCTTGATCAAGGCCTTTTCTGGGTTCAGGTGCTTAACTTTGTTGGCACATGGGGATCCTGAATTAATAGGCATACCCAGAGTAGATCTGATCAAACCAGTTGGGTGGAAACACTGGTGTTCTATCCACAGCTGGGCAAGCCACAGCCTCACCCAGGCTGTGGGGCTTCTCAGTTCAGCTCCCCTCTACCCCACAGGATTTCAGTTTGTTTCCCAGGGCTGTTTCTACCTTTAGGTTTCACCTCCCCAGTCTAGCCCTGGCAGTGTTTCATGGACTGGCTCAGCTAGTCCTTTCAAAGCTTTTTAGATTTCATGGCTTGTACCCTTATATCCTTTATGTGGCCAGCTCTCCTCACGTGTTGCCTATGTAACCTGGGGAGAAAGCAAATGCCTTGGCTCTGTGGCACTTGTCCTTGCCAGCAAGTGCTGTTGGTAGTAGCAAAGTACCGCTATTATAAAAAACTGCTTGAAAATGCAGCGGTGAATCACACTCAGCAGTTTGCTTTGTACATTAGAACCTTTTCATCATAATCGCTGAGAAGTTTATACCTGTCATTGCTTCATCGAGAAGCAGCATTGAAATATTTCCTGTGCATTCATCACAAGCTTTTTCCTTTAATAAATTATTATATTGTGTATAAAACTTCTTTAGACTGCGTATTACTCTTGCTTCTGCAAAGAGTTGACTCATTGGTTGTGTTGAGCCTGGGATGCAAAATGAAGCCACAGGGGAGAGGATTTTGGAGGAATGGAGTGGAAAAAGGGATCATTTAATCCTCTGAAAATATAGCTTTGCAGAGACCAAAGAGTAGATCTACTGTTTGAATCAGTGACTGCTCTGAGAACAATAAAAATCACAAACAAATGTTGGTAACACAGCTGCTGGAAGACCTTATCATTCATATGAGAAAGATTAAAACAATTATCTGAAGTACAAGATTCTTTCTTGAAACATACTGATCTTCAAAAATAGGTTTACGGCTTTTCTTCTGGACAATAATTTTCATAGCAGAAGTCTGGCAAAAAGTTTTGGAAACCACATTCGCTAAGTATTCTTTGTCCCCACTGCAAGGATAATTATGTTTCCTTTCTCCTGCTTTCAGGACTTTTTCCCCAGAATTTGATAATTTAATTAGAAAGTGTAGCAATAGGCAAGGAGTTCACCAGACTGGAATTGAAAGTTTCTGCAAGAACCATGACTACAGTGGTCTTTTAGCATAAAAGAGCACTTTGATCACCTCTTCCTCAGTAACAGCATCCTAAACATGAAACTGAAAGACTTAAGAAAGATACGAAAGAAAAGATCATGCAGCATATAAAGACTTACACATACCAAAAAAATAATAAAAAATAAAAAAAGGCATGTAAACAGCTTTAAAACAGCAGATTGAGTGGACAGAAATTCAGCCAACACATCAAATATACGTTGTTTATTGTTGATGCCTGAGGCCACAAAATTATTTGGAGTCTTTGGCTTTCTGTGTGCACAAGATGTCTGCGGAAGCCAAACAATGAACTGATGTTTGCTCTTTCAAACCCAGCCACCAGATGAGTGGGGTTGCTGTTTTTAAATATTTAGGGTTTCATTGGAAGGCTGGCATCTCTCACATGCCCTCTGAAAGAGGAACAGCGCCGCAAGGATGTCGCGAGTTCAAAATCCTCATTCTGCCCTCAGCTATCCTTCCCTCCCACACAGACAGAGCTGTATTTGCAACTTATTAGTTTGAGGCCTACATTTTTTTTTATTGTGGTTTTGGGTTAGTTTATGACACTATATATTTTTTGGCATTTGTTCTTCAATTTTGAAGTGATTTTTATGGTTATGGGAGGACATAGGGACCAAAAGCTCTAACAGAGCAAGGCACAGAAAGGTGCGGTGTGCTGAGCACATCGGCAGCAGCACCCTTCGGAGCAGACTCATGGCAAATTTGTTTTTGCTATTCAGCCTTGCTAAAGCACTGCAGCCCTGCTATATATATATATATGGACTATGATTTGTAAAGACTTCTGTTTGTGTTTTCCCAAAACAACTTTCCTTTTAAAGAAAGGGGAGGGGAATTGCCCAGCAACTGGAAGATGCTTGTTTTAATATCAAGTCCTCTGTGAGCATCTGAGCATTGATATACAAAACAAGTCCAAGAGAAAGACTGATCTCACCTATGACCAGCCCTGCTTAGTGGCTCCCCCTATCCTCCACTTTCTGTAGTCACCAGGAGAGATTGCCAAAAGGCAAATGTGTTCTGTTGGGAAGGGAGTAGGATGAATTCCTTCCCTACCAATTTATATGCAAAGTTTCTGTCAACCATTAGTAAGATATGATGGCTTAAGTCCTTCCAGTGATCCTGAAAGACTTCTCTTTAATTTACATCTTGATCTGGGACATTTTCTGATGGTTTCAAAGAAGGACTGAGGAGGTTTTACCCAAATTTGTTCAAGATGTGAGAGAAACTGGGGTTCCTCTAAGCTCTTGTGTGTTTATTTTGCCTCCCATGGCTGCAGATGGAAAGAACAGGCAGATACCTCAAAGCTGAACACCTTCAGGTCCCATGGGACCAAATCAGAGGAAGTTTTAACTATGAGAAAAGACACCACAAGGAAGTGCCCTTTCCATTTCTCCATGAAGGACTTCCAGCAGATTTCTGGGGTGAATTCTGGCTCTGGAGCCTAGGAGCAGCTTCTCCACTCACTGACCTTTAGTGTGTCCAAAATTTGCCCTAAGATGACACTAACATGAATAAGATTCTTCATTTACTGCCCGCAGCAGGTTTCTTTGAAGCCTGCCTCCTTTGGATTCCTGATAATTTCTTCTGCAATGTTTGTGTTAAAACACAAAGCTCTTCTTAATGAAAATGTGAACATGTATGCTGCATATGGAAATCAACAGAAACCTTCTTCCTGAAAAAGTACGAGAGAGCCAGACAGCACTGTGCACCCTTCATTTATGTTCTGAAAGGAACCAAATTAAATGGAAAAATAAAATATGTATATAATAATATTGTTTGGGTTGGAAAGGACCTTAAAGATCATATAGTTCCACCTACCCCTGCCATAAGCAGGGACATCTTCCACTAGACCACGTTGCTCAAAGCCCCATCCATCCTGGCCTTGAGGCTCCCAAAGACTTCACAACTCCCTTTTCATTCAGTGTTACTGTACTGGAAAATTCTTAAATTCTTTTATATAGCAATATTTAACTATCTTTTGACAAAATATTATTTTCTAATTATGATCAGTTGCTGGGAGTTTATTGCACTACTATATGTCTGGTAACTCAATCCGTAGTTAAGGCTGCAGGTGTGTGTTTGAACAAAATAGGTTTAGAAATGGACTACTTGCCTGGTGAGGCTTGAGTCTCTATCTTTGTGTGTAATTGCCTACTAATAGGCATTGTTTCACAGTACTGTATATTTGGCTGTTTTCACTATGTCTTCTGTTTACTGTGAGTTGAATCATGGATTTTTTCCACTGGTTTTCTTGTTTTGAAGACCTATGCGTTAATAAAAAAAAAGGCAACTAAATGTGATCCAGAGTAACGCAAGTTTGCCAGTTTTGCTGAAGCTGCTGATTCAACAAAGTCTTTCATAATTTGTAAATTTGGGGGCATGACCCATGAGGCTATTTTTGAAACAATACCACTAGTCATATGTTTAAAGTTACATTCGTGTTTAAGTACTTTGTGGAATCAAACCTTAATGCTGTGGGCTAAGCTGAGATGACTCATTTGAAGGAAAAAATCGTATATGTGAAAAAAATATTCCCACTTCCTGATAAGTCATCAAATAGCTGCTTTTATTAAAATCCCAAAGATGAACTTCTCTTAGTTGATTATTCCATTGCAAGTCAGAAAGCGCAAACCTCAGTAGTATCATTAATACGTGATTTAAGAGAATTCAATTCCATAAGCAGTAATAAGAAATAGTCAATGTAAATAAGAGATATTTTGTTAGCTTCTTAAGGAAAATTTCTCGTGCAAAACATAGCCGATTAATGCATTCATCCAACTCCAAGTGAACAAGCAATTCTGAAAATGTAGGTTCATGGTTTTAAGTAATACGAAAGGCCAAGCAGAAAGTAGTGGTGCCAGAGTTTTCCCTTAAGTCCACAGTGTAGTTCTGTGAGCATAGTGTAGTGTTGGGTGTTAAGCTTTAAACATCCTCAAATCTTCATCAGCATTTTGTCCATCAGGCAGGCAAATTTTCCAGATGGTTTTTGGGTGATCAGTTGTGCTGCTCTTAATTGTAAGTTCCTCCTCTGTATGTCTTCTTCCCTTCTGCTTCAGTGTGAAGAAAGGTAAGTCTTTAACCATTAAGCAGCTAGCAAAACTTGTGTCAACAATTCTTAGCACTGCATTTAAGGATGTTTACAAAATTGGTGAGGCTCAAGTGGGCATTTTACATTTAGTATTTGTTTTTCTACACAAAACATCTCAGAAACAAACACAGGTAGTGCATTCTCAGCTCTCTGATTCCATATGTTTTTTTCATGAATGACATTAAAACAGGTAGCTCTTCCAAACATCGTACAGAAATACATTTATGAAGCTAGTGGGATTTTGCATTTAATTTATCCATTATTTTTATGGCAGTGGAACAATAAGATTTTATTTCTTTTATTTTTCATCCATCATGAGTTTTTTACTTTTTTTTTTTTAGCTTTTAAATCATGCTTCAGAAGATATGCTTATAAATGAAGGAATGAGGTCTATAGGATATTTAAAACCTTTGAATGATTTCTGCTTGACATATTTAACTGTTCAGTCCAATACAAATAAGATCAGGCCTCAGATAGCTCTTCCCCTGGTTACATACCATTACATTCAACATTCCCATACTTAAAACATGCACCATTTTCATGGTTGTAGAGACAGTTTTGAGACATCACATGCATCGTTTATAGTAATTTCTATGTAGACTCTGGGGCATACAGACCCCTATGAAGACTCTGCTGGGCATACAGACCCTTGTTAAAATACTAAGCAGCTATTATTTCCAGTGGTTTTATTTGGATCCTTTTGAAGGTACTAAGCCACATTTGGTGCTAATCTCAGATATCCCATGTTGGTCTTGCTCTTTGTCAAAGTCTGCTGAAACTTAGGCAAAGTTATAAGTACTGACTGTGACACTTGCTGTTATGATTTTCAAATGCTAAAATAAGGATATTTCATAGTAGCCTCTGTTGACTAAAAGCATGTTTTTATAGGAAATCGGTGAACAATCTCTCACTAACTTTATACAAATAAAATTAGATTCATCATTTTGTAATTCAAAAGGTAATTATAGGTAAATAATCTATTTATTAAGAGCTTATACTTTGAACTAAATGGAGCCTCAAAATCTTTTTGGAAACATCCCACTTATAGCTATCATTAGCTATCTTTATGGATTTCCCACCTATTTATCTTCCTCATTTAATTCTTGGTCTTCTGATAACTGGCTAATAGCTGATATTAAAAGATTCCAAATCTATTGAGATTTTGGTTTCATTTTGCAAGTGATTTACTGCTTTTGTGTGTTTAACTGCTCTACAGGGTTTGCTTAAAACAGGAAGTTGTCAGTAATTACCTCAGTTGTCTTGGTGGCATCAGGAGGGACTTGGAAGATCTTTTTTAGGAGGTTTATATAAGTGCCAGCATCTCTAACCAGACAATTCTTGTGCAGTCCTCATACATTCAGCTTATCCAGAAGTCTGCAAAAGTATTGATCAGGTTTTATTTGTCCAAATATCAGGCTATTTACACACCTGTGGGAAGAAAAAAGAAAGAACTTGAGTCAGCCAAGGTTTCCCAATAAGTCAATCAGGGCAAGCAATTTGTACTCAGCCCTGAGGAGCTAGATGAACTTATTTTAATTTTTAAAATACTTTCTCCCTACACATTAATAACTTGACCTGTTCCCTTTAAACTTGACTTATTCCTCTTCTTTCAGTACTAATAACAATTCCTTAAGCACTTTACTCTTAAAACGCACAGCTTGGAAAGATTTTAACAGCATAACAGTTCCTGATTTTTGCGGGTTGGTGTTACATTTATAACTTGAAGTTATGTGTACAGTGGTGTACTTGAGCTGATCCAGAAAAATGCCTAAGGTTCACCTGGGTCTCAAGGACCATATCTTCTAACTAAACTGAGATAATCACCAAACTGTAAGTGTCCACCTAACACTGCACTGAGGAAATCATATTATCCTGAGGGTAGAGGCCTCCGAAGAAGAAGGTGGGATTGTTTCATTTTAGTTAGCAGTACACTGTAACTGGTACTGACCTTGCAACATGCCTGGCTTTTTAGAGAAGGAACCGAAGGCTGGACGGGGTGGCACTCGCTCTAGGAGGGTATTCCAACCTACAGGGACAGTGCGATAGAGGAATGAATAAATTCTAGAGAAAGAATCTGACAGGCCAACACACTGAAAAGTAGAAAAGCAAAGAGTGTAAATAAAACCCCAGATACTGCAGAGGAAAGTAACAGTACAAAACAGGGTACCCAAGCAGTCAGCCTGCAATGCCTACTTTTTGCCAACTTAAATTTCCGTGCCCCCCAATAGATGCCCTTTGTCATCCAAATCCCAAGGAATGAGAAAATGAAAAAGTTAGTCTTCAGAAAGACCCCACCCATATACATAAGACTCAAGTATATACAGATTGAGTAAGATAATCATTACATCCCATATTTCTGGAAATGTGTGGAAAAAATCATTCTACAGAAAGAAGAATCAAAAAGAGAACGTGCTTTTTGATAAAGCAGATAACACAAATTAGATGTTTGTCATGATCTTTGGCCATTTTGTCTATAGGCAGTTCTTTCTCAAAGGTCATTTTGTCATATTGGGCTCAGCAGTCCTGTGAAATACAATCAACTCTGTCATTTGATGTATGACAGAATGTGGTCCAAGTTTAAATGGAAAGATAATGGCTTTTATCAGTTTTTTCCTCCCAAAATGCTTCAGCAGTGTTGTCATAGGTCAAAATCTTTGCTGCCAAATAAATACATGGAATTCCTTATGCTAATAGTAATAAGCATCCAAATTCTCATGCAAGAAGTTGAGATGAATATCTGTATCACATGTATATTAGTGAAGATTAGTGAAGAAAGATTCATGTATATCAAAATGTTACACGTATTTTAGTGGAGAAGAAAAAGGACTCTTGTTCATCTGCTTTATCATGATGTTACAAACATGAGGAGTATCTGCTGAAACCAACACCTTAATGAGAGCAGCAACTTTACTTTTGACATTAAAAGATGTCTCAAAGCCATTATTGCAAAAAGCACTTTGAGGTCTCACTGACATTAATGAAAGTCTGGCATTAAAATGAAAGGAAAAATAAAATTATCTTATCAGGAAAAGCTAAGCAGAAGGAATAGCTTCCTTTCACTGAACTATGTCATGATACTGCATTTTGAATTTGTCCTTCCATCTGCTTTCAGCCAAGGAGCTTGAGGAATGTTACAAATAACCAAGTGAGTCTCAGAGTGCAGAGAAAGGGATCAGCATTGTCTAATTTGTGCACAGTCATTCAAAAATTAATAGCAGAAAAAAGACAAGAGCTCATATCTTCTGGCTGCAGCAAGAGCCATGTTGATGATTCTGTAGCACACTTAAGAGCATGCCTGCCTGAAGCACGCAGGTTCATTTTGTGCATCCAAGCACTATTCATGCACTAAAAGCACAGAATATACCTATACATTTCTGAATTGTGACCTAACTTTGTTTGCTAAGGAGCCTGGAGAAGCTTGCACCACATCTGACTTCTGTATCCATTTACCTGGAAAATAAAAAAGCTTCAGGCTCTATCTCACCTAATCCAAACACAGCCATCACTGCAAGAGACCGAAGAAGAGAGATCACCTTTATTTCATGAGAATGTCCACCATCCACAGGTGAATATAGGTAAGATGGTTTAACTTGTGATGCTGAAATGCATCCCAGCCCTAGCTCAAGCCTTATTTGTTTGTCTGCCCTGGAGCAGGCACAAGAACTCAGGCTGCATGGCAACTCGGCAGCAGAGAAGATGCAATCCAGTAGAAAGGTGCAGCGGACAGCTAGGGCAGAGGCGCACGTGGGGCAGAAACAGGATGATTCAGTGCAAGACATCTGTCAGACCTTCAAGTGAAGACTGGAAAACAGTGATAATGTCAGCCCCAGAAGTGCCCGCCACAAGGTGCTCAGAGGGTACATACATTAGGAGCCGTGTATGCCGCAGAGTTCATTTAAATCACTGACTAGTTGGCAGTGGGAGCTATGAAGATCAGTTTCTTATGTCTCTGTATGACAAGTGATTTATTTTCTTCTGTAACAGAGTGCCGTGTCTGACCAGAGCATTTCTGAATTGCCATCATCTGTCTGTCTCCCATGTGGCATTTTCTAGTGGCTGATACTACAGCTGAGTTCATTTAGAGAAACTACCCTCAATAGGGACACAAATTTTCCTCTGATGCACCAAATAACTTCAATGAGCCTTCACACTTTGATGAGAGACACTTATAACACAGAGTTGCATTTTCAGAAGTTCTTAGTCGTCTTGGTCTATATTTTTTTTTTCAAACATCTGACAAAAAAACAGTTTGGTTTTTTTTAAGCAACATCTGGAATAAATTCAAACAACTCTGCTACTATGACCTGACAACACTACACTGTGATACTAATAAAAAGCACTTAAAAACCAGAAGTTCTCTGTGTTCTGTTAAGTACTGTCTATTTACAAGAACAAGCTAAATTTGTGAAGACAAAGCAGGGCTCTGTATGTCACAAAAGACTTATTTTGAAACTTATTCAATTACATGTATCAATTTGTACCCTTTCCCATCAACAAATAATTGAAAAATATCATCAGCCAATTTGCCCCTGATTTGTAAACCCTAGGGAACTAGATTTCAAGGTCAAAAAAGAGATAATGAAAATAAATAATGTTACAGATGAATATTATTAAACTGAGCCAAGTCTGTTTCTACTCTGCTTTCAGATCTGCAAGTTGAGAGGAATGTAAAGGGATCCCTTATTTAGTAATTAGCTAAGTCTTAATTAGTTTCAGAAGCCTAGGGAAGGGAGTAAACTAAAATCCTAGCTATGGATGGATTTGTGTGGACATTTTGCCTGAGGTTGCTAACAAACAGGAGTAAGCATTGCAGGAAAAGATTCATTTGTGTGATGTAGGTAGAAGACAGAGGAGAGCATCCAAGCGCTCAAGAAAGTGCCCTTGCATATCTGCAGTCATTATAGCTATAGCAACGTTATTGCTACTACTCCTGTACTAACACACAGTGTTGGCCATACATTCTATCATGCCTTGAAAAGACAGTTATGCTTACTTGGAAAAGACCTGCCTGTACTTTATAGCAAGAAAGAACATTGTACTGACTGTACAAAGCATTAAGACACAGGAATAGAAGACAAGGTAAACATGTCCATCTTTGAACTAACCTGAAGACAGCAATAACAAAATATGTACTAGGCTGCCTTGGGGACTGCTATGTTCCTACAAACGGCACATCAACCAGGCTGGTGTGAGGAGTTAGGAGAAGAGTAGCTCTCTCTTCACAATAGCTGGAAAGGAAAAGCCAAGCTGACATGGTAGCTTAGTGAATTAAAATTTTAGCCCATTGGACCCTAGTGGTACAGGCAAGTCAGCACTGTTTTTACTGTCAAGTCAAATCATGCCCACATAACTTCTGTTTCTGGGAAGGAAGAAATACTGGCATTCATTTATTTTTGCACTAGGAGGCAAAAATTCCCATGAAAGCCATGAACGGCTTACTGACTGAGTTTAGCAGCAAGAATACCTAACTGTGAAGGCAAATGTGTTACACAAATATGTTTATTCCTCCAGGTCCTTGCTGATTCCATTTTGCATTATTCCCTGAGATGGACAAAAGTCTAAAGCTTGAAAGTAAAAGTTAGGGTCAGAGTTGTTCTCATATGGCTCCAAGTTTCACAGCATGGAAATCCCAGCTCATTTGAATGCAAGCTGGAAATATTATGAGAACAGATTCTTTTTTGACCATTGGGTGTGTTTTTTTTATCTCCCTGGGGAGAATGTGGGTTCCCTAAGCCACACTCTGCATTTAGAAGCTCTACCGAGAAACCCTAGAGAGGAAACTCTAAATCATAGCTTTCTACACACTGTATTTGACAGCTAAGTTTTGGAAACTTGCGATGACTCTGCTGCTCTCCTGACTGAAGCAAACAAGATTTCTACAAAGGATTTAATGGATTTTCCACAGGGTGCCAATAAAGATGTTACCTAATATCAGCTATAGTGGAGAATACTTATCCTAAGCGTTCTCCTTTGTTTCTTTTTTACAAACAGAAAAAGCCTCACCTAGCTCATTTCAGGAAGGAAGAGCATAACAGCATTGATACATGTTCATGTATACCTGACCAGACCAGGTACAGAGATGAAAGGCTTCAGACAGATACTATTATTTCTCTCAGAGATTTTGCATCCTTTATGTTTTTCAGCAACTATGGTGAAATTTGACAATAATTTAGCTTGACACCTTCCTTTCAGCAGTTTTAAAGAAACAAAGGTTGGTTTTTTTCTGTTTTTAAGGGGACTTTGAGTACATCAAACAAAAAATTCCGATTAATTTAGAAGTGGTCTGACATGTCATTTCAGCTTTCAGCATGTCAAAAGAAGACTCAATGTTCACTGGCCACCACAGCAAACTACTGCCCTGTAGTCTGTTTTGTCATATGATTTGATCTGTGAAAACTCATATTTTTAGGTAGTATATTTACTTTTTCTTCACAAGATGTGAGTACCAAGAAGCCATCCCTTTCCTCTAGGATTGTGTAATTTTTTGAACTACTAAAGAGACAACAGAAGCATGACCTACTGCATCTGCTGGAGAATACCAAATGTATGTAATTACATACAACAATGTAATCATCAAGCAACATCGCCTATTTTAAAGGTAAGCCAACCTTAGTGGAGATGAGAGATGAGAAATGTGAAAGTCAGAGGTAAGAGAGAAGATTGCAGAGCATAACTTTGCTTTACCTGAGCTCACTTCCCCCCCTTGCACAAGCTGAAGGTTGACACTGGGAGGAGGGCTGTCTCTCTGGAACGTTTCTCTGAAAGACCTAGACCTCCACAGTATGGTCCACCACAGACAAGCATCCTGTGGAGCCACAGGAACTCTCCTGGAGATCGCCAAGCAGTACATGCATCCCCAGGGAGATGTAAGCTGGGGTTTAGCCTGACAGCTATTGAAGTATGACAATCTGTATTTCTTCTTGTGGAAAAGAAAGGTCTGTGAGTCCTATTTGTGCAGAAATCTCATTTATTTGAGCACAGATGAAAAGCTTAATGAAGCTAAGGTGTGCTTAGGAACATTAATATAACATGAAAATCAATCAGTGAAAACACACAGGAGACAACTTTTGCTAAGGCCAGTTTGAAGTTAGTGAATAGATCAAAGCAGTTAAAATAAAAATAATGATTTACAAAGACTAATGATAGAGAATAAGAACCTGCACAAAACCAAACAAAATGCCTGCCTGAACTTGAGGATGGTAAGGGAATTACCCACAATGAAATATATTTCCTGAAACATGTTTACATGAAAATCTCTTGAGGGTTGGGAGCACAAAGTAATTAGCTGAAAAATTACTAGATGGGTGAGGTTAGATGATCTGTTTGTCTAGTCAGCTTTTGAGGGCCAATGCAGGGAGAAGGAAAGGAGGGCACTGCAGGTTAAAAAAAAAAAAAAAGTAGCAAAGGACACTTTTGTTTATTTGCTAGTCAATAATAATGCCCCATAAAGCTGTAGTGCTTTAAATTATTAGAGCTGACCAAGGATCGCTCCCTGTAACACCTTTCCAATGGAAAATGCAGTTCCTACAAAGCTGCTGCTTTCCAGAAGAAAATAGTATTCAGATACAATTTCTTGGGAAAAAGAGCATTTTGAGATGTTGAATTGACCTGAGATATTTAATTTTGAATCAGTTATCTCAAATGTTTTAATTCCTATGGCAAGTTGTCTTATATAAGCTCTAGACCAAGCATCTTGCTGTCTTTGGACTGGGCTGGGCATTGTGGTTTTGAACCATCTCCAGTGATGCAAAACAGCCGTCACCTGACTGCATGATGTACTGCACTATAGGAATCTCTTGAACAGAGCTTGTAATGAGAGGTATACCTTAACCAGAAAGCTTGGACCTTACAATGAATATTGACTACCATGAGGCAAACCCAAGGTTCAGCTGCACCAGACAGCTTTGGTTACGTATTGTACTGTTTACGGGCTGGAGTATTAAAGGAATTATGATCAGAGCACCTGCAACACTCAGAAAAAAGCCACGTAATGTTTCTGAGACTCAAACTCATGCTGTCACATATGCTCCCATAAGTCTGGCCTTTCAAGGCTGCATTGAAGCTTATCCCTTGCAAGTTTTTCCAGTAATCAACTTTACACAAGACGGTGTTACCCTAAGGAGGTACATAGAAGCAGCTAACTACTTATTTGTGGCCCTAATAAAAGCACTGATGGCATCTTAATGAACATCAGAACCAGCCTTTTGCAACCCAGGCAACCACTACACCATATTCTGGACCCCAGAAGTGCTGCCATATGCACCTTGGTCTCACGCAGTGTCATAAGATTTCAAGCACTGGAGCAATTTCAGGCAATGTTACAACAGGATAAATAACACACACTGAGTGGCATTTCCTGCTTTTAAGGCCTATCTGTATGATCTTTACTGACACTGAATGAGACTTTCCTTTGCATATCATACCCTGCCTACAGCTAGTCTAGTCTTTATTATAGGAACATATTCATTATTCTTATATTATTCACTACACAGTACCTCTGCTCCTACATTGAAGTATGTGTTTGGCAAAACAGCACGAGATGAGCAAGTCTTCTTCATTCCTTGGTGACCACACCATCAGCATTTATTCCAGCAACCACCCTGGAGGACACTTTCCTTCCTATTTCTGGCCATTTCCAAATGCAATTGCAGTCTGCTTGGAAACCCAGTGACTCTGGGTGCAAGAGCTAATCTCAGTGCAAGCACACTTCCTGACTGCATTTTCTTTCTGAAAAACAGACAGCAATGCTGCAGTTTAGCTAGAAGGAATTAAATTTAGCAAGGTCCTACTTCAGGAAAAAAACATTTAATTAAAATCCATTGACTTAAATTTAAAGCCTTCATACTACCTGAAAGGGAAACTTTTCCTGAACAGGAATTTGGTACTTTAACCAATTTACATTGTTTAACGGGGTTAATAGGCTGCACAGAGTCCCCACAGACTACCATACGCTGTGAGTTTAACACCATTTCACTATGATGGAGATCTTTTTAGAAGCTGATCTCCTCCATCAGTATTCATGGGTCTTTACTTCCATTATCATGCTGCCATGTGTAGGCAAAGTGCACAGTTAAAGAAAAATAAACAAATGGAATTGCCAACCACTGGCAAATGTCCAAAGCTGTGCTACCATCTGCTCACCCCACCCACTGATAAAATAAATTCCTGGCATTTTTCCTAGACCCAGGAATGCTAAATTCAATAAGTATTCCTAGTTGTGCATACTGAAAGTCAGAAAATCTGGACCCTAGCGGAAAAAAAGAGGAAGTGAGTCAACATCTCAGGGACTTTCCGCTTAGAACTTTCTGTTGCTGTCACCTGGAAATCCAAATCTTGGAAGTGAGCCTAAAAATCATCCCAAGAAATATTACTTGCTGCTCTAGGTCATACAAAAAGAGGAAAGTCCCAAGACCCTGCAACTGACCCTGAAAAAGGTTGGAATACCTTCCCTGAGTTCCCTGAGGAAATCAATTAGATGCCAGGCACTCAGTAGCTTACTTCAGTAAGAGCACCTGGGGATTAAAGCAGATTAAAGGCTATCTGTAGGAATTTGTGATGGACAAGGTCATCCACTTCTTTTTTTGCCTTTGAGGTAGAGTCTACACACAGACAGAGCACATACACCAAGTCCATCTCAACCTGCAAGGACAACAGCTGTGCGAAAGGGGAGACGGGACCTGTAACTCCAGTATGGCTATCTGGGGGGACAATTTCAGCAGCCCTCTCCAGCAAGATTTACATCCCCACCCAAGTCAATGCAAACTCCATTAGTGCAATGCGCTGCAGTGTCAGCTCCAGCTCCTTCTAGGGGTAAAAGCTGAGACTTACCTTGTAAATTGCTTCCTTACAAGCAGACTTTCCACAAGCAGGGACAGGGATCATTCAGAGCCCCCAAAGGCACAAGCAGTCCCTGTATCTCCATCGCTTCCTTCTTTTGATAGTCAAACATCGAGCATGGTTAGATCCATAGAATCATTTTCCTATCCATCTTTCACCCATATCTGCTGGTTTACACCACTGTAAGCAAAAAGACAATCAGACTGCACATTTCTGTTCCATGTATGATAATCATCATCTAAACAGAAAATGTATTTGATACATAAAGTGCTCAGATATCAGCTTTGATTTTGTACTAAGAGCTGCTTTTAATTGCAACCAGGAATGTATGTCAAAGGGGAAGGAAACAAAAATAGCTCTGGATGAAAAAAAAAAAAAGACAAAAGGAAAAGCAGCCCCATATCTGCTATTCTAAGAGCACATGTATGTCTGTTAACCTTAAGGGTTTGCCAGTAGTAGGGGTACATGTTTTAACTTGCTATAAAATTAATCTGCCTATGGGCCAGATTTGTATCTTTGTATCTTAGTTACAACTATGTAAAGCAGAAATAAACTTCTTTGAAGCTGTGAGACTTATTTTGGATTTATAGTACTCTGAGATCAAAATCAGAACTGCATTTAAAATTGAGATGGACAAAACAATGAAAGAGGCAGAAGATTCAGATGACAATGAATACAAGATCTCTAATATAAAGCTCAGTTTTTCTGCAGTGTAATAAAGCAGAGGCACATTGCTGGCTAGATGGTTTGTATTACTATGTAATGAAGTTAGTATATAAATTATTGCATGCACACATGCTCTCACACGCTATTTATTTGGCTTGTGTTTTCATGAGTTTCTTTGCTTTCTTTGTTCTGGGAAGCAAATAATAAAACAAAATACAAAAGTTAATAATATGCATCCAAATGCTTGGAAGCATAATGATTATTTTTAAAATCTGTTTTCCTTATTACATGCTGCCTAGAATAATGAAGACAGAGAAAATACATGTCTTTCACTTCTTCTGAATCAAAAAAATAAGTATTTGCAAAGCTTCTCTGTTCCAGGCAGAACCCAAAGAAATACATAAAGTTCTTGTATATGCAAGGGAATGCCTTCTGAAAGCTTTTTAGAGTGGGGAATGCCTTCTGAAAGCATTTTAGAGCATTTCAGAACATCACAGTGTACCAGCATAGCTTATGCTTTCCCCTCTTTACCATAAGAAAAAATAATTAATGAATAACAGAAAAATACTGGCAATCAGTGAAGTGTTCCTTGTAAAACACTGACCTTTTTATCATTTATGATCAATAGAAAAGCTAAGACAAACACATAAACAAAGGTGGTAATTGATGATGGGGGAAATGGATTTTAAAGTTCTTTTCTGTAGTAATAATACATCTTTGTACCTAAAGGCACACAAACACAAATTGTGTGTTAACAAAATATACCTCTTAAACTGCAAATACCACTTCTGGTTGTTTTGGTTTTATAGAAAGCATTAGCTGAAGTGCTGAATAAGATTATTTCTAGTTGATTTAATGGGATCTGAATATATGCAGTTTTCTGAAAGTCACGCTTACTCTGCTAAGGAAGTATGGACTCAGAAAAGTGTCTTTCCCTCCTGACGGATGTGCCTGATGCTTAGAAAAATAACCTTTTGCTTAGACAAATAACCTTTTGCTTAGCTTCCCAAATAAAAAAACTGGCACACAGAATGAATGACACCGCAAATGCAGTGATGTCCCACACCTAGCACACATGAAAGATCCTTTTCTGCATGTTACTTTGTGAATTCCCAGTGTGAATTTGAGTAGTTTTAAAAAAAGACCAATTGAGGATGTATAAAACTACCCCAGCAACAAGGGCGGGATCTTTTTTTTGCTCAAACAGCTGCTGTGCCCTTATGTTCTGCCAGGAAAACTGCTTTTGGTGGGGACACTCACTAGTTTGAAGAAAGTCAGCCACAAAATGTGTATTGTTTTGAAAAGTTCGCACTGCTGCTGCTCACATGCAACCTGCCATGGCACACACCGTTCGTTAGGAAATATCTGCCTATGGGTTTTCACAGTTGCAAGCATTTTAAAGCATAATAATGATTCTGAGAGTAGATAACTTCAAACTAGTTATATGCAGGCAGATTTTAATAACTAAATAAAAGTCACATGGAAAATTCATGTCACTGATGAAATGTCAACATGCCAATGTACAGGAAGACAGAGAACACCCAGTCCGGTAACAGCTGTTCAATGTTTCTCTGTGTTTGAAGGTCAGAAAGGTACTTCTGTGCTGCAGAGATGTTACGTGCCTATTTTACAGACAATGACAACAAAAATAAATAAATAATAAGCTCTTAGAGAAGGAAAATAATTTGCAGCAAGATGATTTTCCTAACACTGGCCTAGGCAGTTTTGACGCAGAAAGGATCTACAAGGAATGGTAATTATACAGTCCAATTCTTTTTGTACCCGTTGTACAGCACTCACACATCCTGTGTGGATTTAGGTCACTGAAAGCTCACTTTCAGATAGAAGAGTTTTGGTGGTATTAAATATCTGAGTTCCCAAGCTGCATTTGAAGGGACAACGCTTACTCCAGGTTCTGCCACAAAGAAACTAGGTTTTGAAACAAATGTTTTTTAGACTCTAGACACATTGGTGCTAAACCCCAAACAGTGAAGGGAAAAGGAATTCTTCTGTTTCAGGGTGTGACACACACAGCAGAACATAGTCAGACATTGAAATTAGACAAGCGATCAGCAGAGTCCTTTTTAACTGGGTGTGTGAGACTTGCAAAGCTATCACCTACTCCTCAGCCCACAACCCCATTAAAGGGAGCAGAGTCCAATTCTAAAAAGTGCTTAACATTTATTTTAAATGCTCAGATTGTCTCTGGAGTCAGCGGCAGTCCAAGGTACCCAAACACTTCACAGGGTGGAGCCTTTAAATAAAAACTTCCTCCAAGAAGTTCTGCTTCTAATATTACCATCATAAATGATAATTCCACCTGGAATAAGTCATCACAGAGGAGCTGTGTAATATTTAATAGGAAAAATGTCACTATTATAAAAAATAAACAAACCTACATTTATTTTATGCACCAGTGAAACCCAGTGCAACTCATCTGTGTGACTTATGTTGGACCTATACAACAGACCTATATGCTAATTAAATATGGCAAATAAAGAAAATGTTAGTCTTCAGCCTCAGAGTTTGCATTTCTATCATAGGATCAGACTGAATTACAGCATTTTACTGCCTTCATCCATATTATACCTGCATACATTCTTGGAGATTTTCAACAGTGTCCATTTGAAATGTCAAAGCATAGATCATTTAGCAAAAATAATTTGATGATACAGTATTATTCCTGCGAGGAAGACCAGCTAATCTGTTTACAGTAGGAGTGATACAGCAGCACAGCAGCCATGGCGCGGGACAGGCACAAGCATGGTCAGAGGAGGGACTGTAGCCCTCCAGATCCATCTGATACGGAGATGTTTGCCTGTATAGAGTGAGAATATAAAATTTACTGCAATGTCCTATTTCATCATACTTACAACTGAACTGTGTCTGTAGTAATAATCACCATGATATGAATGCTAAAACAGAGTGATGGACAATTGGGACAGTAAAAAAACCAGAATGCTGGGGTGCTATTAATGTGTTTCTCACAGTCTAGGCATAATCTTGATCATTTGGAAAAGCTTTGAATCTCAAAAGCAAATTGTCAAAGTGCAAGAATTTTGTTAAAGTGCTTTAGTGTTGACACTTAAAGGGGGAAAGCAACAATTCTTCAGCACCCAGAACAACCACACTTGCAAATCAATCACTGCCCAGCTTTTACCTCCTGCCCCCCCCCTTCCCAAGTAAAACATCAGGACAACTATGAAAACCTCAGGAAGGTGATAGGGGAGGTTGTGAGATACATATGGTTTTCAAAAATATCCATCAATGTTGCAATGTCTGCCCTTCTGACAGGTGGTTCTTACAATAGCTGCTGAATGCTGAATAGCTGCTCCCATGTTTTAGAGATGCAATAACAGCCACACAGGTGTGTACAGAAAATTCAGTTCTAATCTTTGTACTAGTGTTGTCACAGATTTTATCCAAAAGAGGCAGTAGAGTTACCTTAGAATCTTAAGAAATCAAATAAGCTGGAGCAGCAACATGCTTACATGAAAGCTCATCAGCTGGAGATATTTCAGTTTGAATTCTTTCCCTGTCACATCAGAGTGCTTGCACGCAATCTCCCAGATGAGCACTGTGGGTAGGTGTTGTGTATCTAGAGGGGGGTTGCAATCTCTAAGCCATATAACACTTCCATGCAGAGGACTTCTGCTACACACACATTGACAGTCAGTTCAGAGTCAGGAGTTTCCACAACTAAATTTCATTGCTCTTCTTTCCTGGTTGCTGAGTAATTTCTTAACATACCAGATTCTCTTGAAATAAAAGCACTAGATGTCAAAAAAATGCCAATAGAGTAGAGGCAATATTTAGACAGATGCTAAAACATCTCATTGTGCATTAGAAGTACTGGCATTCTTTCTCATTTACTAGAAAGAACACATAATACTATTTAAGGGGAATGTATCTTTTCACCCTCAAAGGGCTCCAAACCAGAAAAACACAATTGAAATATAGTTGCCCTGAGGTTGAAAGGCAGCATCAGCACATGCCAACAAAACAAGGGAAAAGGTGGATCAGACACTATTATAGCTTTTTCTCTTTAAAACTATTTATTTGGGTCCTTACATATAAACCAAAATGGATTTTAAGCTCAAATCTTACATGGAAGATTCCCAGCCACTGTATTTTTCTCAGAAGACTAAAAGGCCCAGTCAGCCATGCTGGAGGAAATACAGAGTATATACATTATAGCCTAAAATTCAACCCACAAGTGCTTAGATAGATTAAAAAATTGTTCTTACATCTAGGGACTCTCATCAATGTGCACCCCTGATGTAGACATACAGTAGCACATACTAGTTTTTGTTCAGTGCAGCTGACCATTGTTTTTACATAGAATAATTCAAACTGGCAAGCATCCAAAATTCAGCAGGAATTTAGTTATTATAGGTAGAATGCATGGCCAGTGAAAGAGGGTGGTTATTTCCTTCTATAATATACTTCTAATTCATTAACTCAAAAGAGAATATCAACTATTTTTAATAAAAAATAGAAGTATAACATCAGTTGGTACTCTTTTCTATAAATATACAGCAATGCAGCAATCTATTGAATGAAAGAAAGTAAAAATAATGAAATCTAAATCTGTTTTTATATGTTTTCCTAGCCTTATTGGCTATATATTGCTCAGCATCTCTGCTATCAGCTATGATATTGCTCCAAGCCAAAAGCAAACTCCTCCTATCCTTTTACTGGGATTTTATGTTTGGAAATAAATATTCTTAATCCTTAAGGATTTGTAAAACAAGCTGTCATTTTAACCCACTGTGATGCAACTTGCCTAGTATCTGAAGAAACTTTACCCATTTCTTTCTAGGTGAAACAAAATGTGGTAACTGTCACATGGGAATGGAGTCACTGCTTACTTCTGCTGTGAGAGAATTCAGGAGTGGATGAACCAATCACCTCTTGCTATCTTTCCCTATATACAGCAAAAGAGACAGTGGTAATCTACCAGGTTTGTCGGTAGCCAAACCCTGAACACAGACATCTTTTTAAGACTTTTCCAGCAATTGTAAGGATCAAGCAATAGTTAGACTAGTGCATTCTTGCACAGATAAGAGCAGGCTTTCACCAGAAGATCAACACAGAATGCAGAAACAGAAGCCCAGTGTCTCAAATGTCCCCACTTACACAGGAGCACTGCACTGACGTATCACCCATTGTATCTGCATCACCCATGCTGCAGCTTCTCTTCTGCTTCATAATTCCTACTGAATCATATGAGGACTCTTACACACAGATTAAACTTTATTTTTGTATTTCGCATCATTACACTATAATCTCTTTTGTTAGTGAAATTAGATTGGGAATCTGACAGATTTTATATATTTGTGGCACACGGAGTTGGATGCTGTTTTCAGCTCTGTCACTTGACTTTGAGCAACTCATGTAGTCTCTGTCCCAGGTCTTGCAGACATCAAATGATGACAATAAGAGTTACCTGTCTGATAAAAAAATTGTGAAAGGCTTTTTATTAATGTTTGTAAGAAGGTTTTAGAATTTCATGCAGCAAGTCTGCAGCCCAATTTGCCAAGTCAATATTATTATAGCATCAGAATCATTCTCCTTTGCAGAACCTGTCTAATCAGTAGAGAAACAAGAAATGACATCCGGATGTTAACAGTCACTTTGGAAGGGTAAGAGAGGATGATACAAACAGCAAGGTTTTGTCCTAGCTCTTTCATATTATGATGCTACAATATTGTTTCTTGTCAGCCTGCCCATGTAAGGAAAAGAATCAATAAGAATCAGTAAATTCCATTCTTCGTTCTATGCATGAAAACAGTTGAGTGTCCTCTCATTATGCAGTGGTAACTGTTAACCCCAAGGACTCAGGAAGAGCCCTGAAAATTTTAGGTTAAAAAAGTAACAATTGTCTATAATATGCTCTTCTTTTCCCACTTCCAAACACTGACAGAACTATACGTCCCTTCACTGGCATATGTAATTCCTGGAGGAGCAGAAAGACTCTAGTTATTCCCAGTACAACTTTCCTATGTTGCTACCCAAGTTCACTGAATGACAAATATTTCCTGTGCTGAGAAGTTCACATGATCTTCACATGCTTGATCCATGTCCAAGCCAAGTCTTCAGGTTCAATGACTGCAGAGGACTATAAGTATTTCAAAGCAAGTAGACGCTTCCAAATAAAAAAAGAAAGCAGCTTAACTTGGGAGTGTCATGCTTGAGCCCAAGGTCTCTGCACACCTTGCAGTTTGCTGTCCTACTCTCCGTATTCTGCTGCAAGGAACAGGCTAGAAAAAATGGTTTAATTCAATCCTGATAGTGAAGGTCTATTTCCTCACCCCTACCCAAAATCCTCAGCAGAGTGTAAATACTAAGATTTTTCTCTTAATTATTTTTTCTTGTCTTTTAACCCTGCAAGTGCTACAGGAAAATTGGAAGGATGAGCTCAGAAAAAGCTATTACGTGCTTGTTCTTACATGCAATTTCCATCCGTCTCTCTCTTTTTCTTAAAGGGATTTGTAAACCATACCATCTGTCAATAATAATGGGCCAATGGAAAAAGCCAAGAACTGAGATTTGGGTGAGCATGGTTTTCCTCAATAGAACTGCCAACCATGGGGTTTGTTTGATTCAGCAGTGCGCTTCAGCTCCTTGCATTTCTGTTTGATTTGACTATTCAGATGACACGCTTGTTGGAGATAAGTATCAACACCATTGAACACAATAGGGTGTTTACTAGCATTTCAGGGAATACTGTATAATGCACATTCTTTTAATAGCAGTCCCCAAATCCCACTCAAAGAAACAGACAGAAGACCCTGTATTGGATATAAGGGTATTTTACATCAGCCAGGATGATCTGAGTGAATACTTTTTTGCTTTAATTTTCCGGGGGATCCAACAAGTTAAAAAGGAGAATTATGAGATAGCTGGATGGTGGAAATAAAAGAAAATAATTTTTTTTTCCTTAAATATAATATCAAACATAACACTCTTGAATCCTGTCTTCCATCCTCTGTCACTCAAAGAGATTTTAAGAGCCACACAGGCCGCTGTCACCAGACAGGAAGTAAAGTGGAGCCTCCCACAACTGACTCAATATTATGAAAATATGAAAAGGCTACCTCAGCTTGCTCATGTTCTAACACTCTGAGCTTCATTACTTACGAAAATCAGAGTCAATAAAATTGACTAGATTCTCAAAGCTGAACAAACAATAAACTGGCATTTTCATTGTACTCAATTCTCCTCTCATCTGTAAGTGAAAAGACAGGATGCCGTTAGTTCCTGCAACTCACACAACTACTTGTGCAAGTGCAGGATTTACAGACTGTGCAAATAGAAACAAAGAGCCTGCAATAGCCAAGATAAAGAGTCATAGAATGAATCAGATTGGTGGCTGTGGGAATGGATTTCAGGGCTTTTATGAAGATATGTGACCTGGCAGGAGCCCAGGTGGGGTAAGGGAAGAAGTGAGATGGAGAAGATTTGATTGAGGAAGACATCAATGACAAGTCTAGTATTACGTATGAAAGTGGGAGAGGTTGGAAATAGATTTTTAGAGTCATCGTCACAAAGGTGGCAGCTAAATCTATGGGAATAACTGAAGCAATCTCCCTTATTCATTTATCTACCCACGCACGCACACACCCTTGCTGACTTCCTAATTGAAGTTGTGGCCAGAGGAGAAACACTGAATTCAAAGAGGCTATTTGTATTTTATTTCTGATCCAGCTGGACCCAAAAGGTGCCAGGAATCTTGCGAGAAAGGCTCCTTTCAAAAAGAAATTGAGCTGTGTTTCAAACAGTGTGAATTATGGTTCTTTGAAACCTTCAGTGGTTTGAAAAACATTTTTTTGCTCACTAAGGTGGTGTGGTAACTTCACATGATAATGTGCTACACCATCAGATAGAGACTTTTTAAATAATTCCTCTACTGGGATGTTGTAGCATACCCCAAAAGAAAGGAGTTACTTCATGAAGAGAAAACTGTTGAATCATTTTTCCCCTTTTCGGTTAACATTTTTTCCCAGAGATCCTTTAACAGCTTACTCTTTTCATCAACACTTAACTTCCCCCCAACCTCAAAAATACACCTGGTTCCATGCTGTGCTCTCTCACTAATAACTCTGAAGGGGCCAGAGGCACCGTGGCTGACTGTAAGCTGTCTCTGTGTTGGCTGGCCAGCCACTACCTATGTCACCATTAGCCAATGGATGCCCTTATGCTGCAGCATTTTCCTCAGCAGGAACAGCCCTCTGAGTCCTATTCCACTCTCCAGGCACTGATTTTCCTTAACTATGCAGCAGCTTCATATCATTAAAATCTTTACACCTTTTTCCAAAGCAGCTGAAATGGTTCAAAAGCTTTAGAAAGCCGTTAGAATACAGCAAAAAATAAAGTGGTAATAGTTCTATTGAATTTGAGTTTGAATTTCCCACCCAGTTCATGTCCTCAGTTTAAAAAATATATTAACATGTATTTCTTAAGAAAAACAAAATTCAGTTACATAACTTTCTTTGTAGTTCATGCTCTTCAGGCATCCCAGGCAGCTACGCCATAATAAAGTGCCTATGCCATGCCTTCAGGACACATAACCAAGCAGTAGTGCTGTTTGATTTCAATATTAGCTTAACTGAGATGGTAGGTATGCACATTAAATGCAAAATCGGGCCACACTGTAATGTGTGCAATCACTGGTCCTTCTTGCCTGAAAATTTGAGTTTGTACATCTCTAGTGTGATCTGCTTTTGATGAAGTCAATTTCTTCTCTGCCCTGCTAATGCCAGATGTACATGATGTGTGTAAGCGAGTACTCACTCCCTGTCCATCACTGACAATTAAATTTGGATCCAAAAGGGTCAGCTTGAGCATTTAATTTTCTAACGGTTGATAAAGGTAATTGAATAAAAATCTGAGGTTTATTTTTATACCTTCTCAAGCATTATATTTTATTATAAAGATTTCCATATTTAGAACTAACAGATAATTGGAAGCATCTGATACAGTGTTCTTATCGTCACTGGAGCAGGGAATGGCTCTTAGACTATGAATAACAGAGATGGCTGTCTAGCTGGCAGGGGGCAGGGAACTACTCTAAATGTCTTAATGTATGAACTGTTTTCTGTATTATTGGTGTGGCTATCGCACCTTGCAAATAGTGGATGAAGATGCACAGAAATGTATTTTTCTTCTTTTACAAGTTCACCATATTTGCCCATTTAGAAATGCAATCTCCTGTAGCATTAACTGCATAAAACCACTAGCTTCTCACCACAGAGTCAGTTTTATTTTCAGGCTTGATTAGCCGGAGTCTTCACTGAATTTACAGCACCCAATTTATTGTCATTGTTCTGTCCAGAAGGTTCCCCCAAACTTGCTCCATTTGGAGCAATAGAGAATCCAATTGAAATCAAGCTTTGCCAAATTATTCAGGTGGGCATTTCTGACCCAAAATAGTCACTATGAATTTTCATTTATCTTAAGCTTTTAAAATTCAGAGAGAATTACACAGGGAAAAAAAAGTCTAAACTGTTTCTGCCTCACTAATCTCTGCTATTGAGTATAGAAACAGAAAAAGTAAATTACTTCATTAATTGTTCCTGACTTACAGGGTTAACATAGCCTGTGTCAATATATTCTGATCCAAAGATACTGTCCTCGTTCTTAGATGTTATGCTGCTGCTTTCATCAAAAATCTCCATATTTACGCACTGGGAGGTGATGAAGTGAAGTCTTGCTTAAGACCAGCAATATAAACAACATTATACCTCCCCTCAGCAGGAACAATTCACACACCTGTCTCTTTTGGAAGAGTTTCAGCCTGGTATTTTTATTTTCCTATGCTTGTGAACTCAGTAGGTTAAAGTTTCCCTTTTTTTTTTTTCCCCCTCTTTTTGATACATGTGCCAGCTACACCTTTCCTGTAATCCTTGCTTGATCTGAGGGTGGGCATATCTAATCATAGGAGTGTTCAAGGACCTCAGGGTATAGTGAATATTTTGCATGCCCAACCTACTTCCACTGTGCTACCTGCTGTTATCTTAAGCATAACTATTACCTCAGACTTGCCAAGTGTTAGGTATGTGACATGACACATATTTTCCCACAATGTCTTGCTGTTCCCCACATAATTTAGTATCTTACTCAACCATGGGAAATATTTGTTTGTGTACTGGCACATGGTGGACAGCAGTGAATATCATGAAATAGGCAAATCCCATTGCCTGGAGTCTCTGCATGTCACTGTAACACAAGTACATCTGACTCACTGCAGATTGCATTGTCCCTCTAGGATTTTCAGATGCTCCTCAAAATATCTTTGTAGATAAAGGTACAGCACAAATTGTGGGGTGAGTCTGGTGGTCCATTCCACCATCCCTGAATTGGCTTTTATTTCTATGGCAAACCAAGGAGTCAGAAATTACAATAGATTCTATTAAAAAATGCTTTCAGCAACCAAGTTTCTCCTACAGTTAAGTCCGACAGTCAGCACAAAGCCAAGCTCCCTTCTTCTGGGGGTCAATTTGGAGCCACTCAATGGCTGAGAGCACTCTGAGTCTTCTCAGGCTTTTGGCACTTCCCATCATCTCTAATATTGACGAAGTTCAAGTACAGGCAGGGACAGGGACAGTGCTAGTGCATTAATAATACCCTTGAGTATTTCATAAAGGTTGTGACATATCTTTTGTAATATATTTTCAAGCTTCTATAAAGACAGCAGGGCATAAATGTGTTTGGCCATTAACATTGAACCCCAGAAACAAAATATTGACAGAACAAACAGTCCTGTAGCACATGGCTAAGTCCCACCAATGTCCCATCTATTGACAGAAAGACTGAGTTCCAGTTCCCTGGAACTGGAAATATTTCCTCTGTGGTGTGATAGGTGCTTGAAGACTGGGAAAACCTCTGTGCCTGTACAAAGGCAATTTCTTTAGAGCCTCCCAGAGACAGCTCAACCACTCTCCGTGACCTGCACATGCTTTCCTACGTCTTTGTTAGTTACCTAATCTTATGGTGAAGGATTATTGCAGTTAATATGCAGTAATTTCATTAATCTACATTTAAGAATACTACAGGATCAGCAATACATTTAATGTATTGCAATATTTACAATATGTCCTGAATTCTTCCTGTATCAGTCAAAATCCCTACATTAAAAACTGTCATGAGCGTAGCTTTGGAGATCATCCTTATGACAGGTGCACGGGCCAGGCACAAACTGAAGATGTAAAATCTCACTGCACGGAATTTTTTCTAACTGGGTTGGATCAAGATCTAAAATGCTCTAAATTCCGTCACTGAAAATATACTGAAGCATAACGAGACTTAGATCATTACAACATGGATATACTTACAACATACAATTGTTACTTAATAAGCATGAAATAAGACCTGCTTTCAAGTGGGGACCTGTCCACCTAGACAACATATTAGCAATATTTAAGGCATGAGCATTGGAAATCATTAGAACTCAGTCTATGTTACTGCTTTCAGTGCTAACACCACTGGAATATTACCTGGCATTATGATGGGGGGAAAATAGCTATTGCTGTCATAATCCTTAGTCTAGGAGTGAATTTGCTAGAAAAATTATATTTTTCATAATTCTTGTGAGACAATGAACAGCAACTCTTATATATCAGTTCTCACATACAATTGTGGAAAGACCAGTAAACCTAACCAGTTTCCTGGCAACTTTCTCATATAGAGTACCTAATTTCTGAATCTTCTAATTACTAGTGAACCTTATAAATTATAATGAATAATTAAAATTGGTTTACCTTCAAATTGACTAGGAAAAATATATACTTGCTTTAAATTATATTCCTGCAAACCAGATTTCACTGTATTTTTTTTTCCTATATAAAGGAAGCAAACAAGTAAATAAATAAATAGAAAATGAAAACTGAAATGTCACTGAGATGGTTGTCCCAGTGGCATATGACAGAAAGAGAATTTGAAATTGGCAAACAGAAAACTTTGATCAGAAACATCTGCTTATATTAACTGTTAGGTCTGCCATTGCATACATAATGTTTTATTTACATTTTATTCCAGAAATGTTCTTTAAAATGGTTGACAGGTAAGTTTCGTGACACTAGGAGGGAAGGAAACCTGTTAAAAACTGTTACTGTCTGACATATAAATTAATATTAGATGATTAAGTGTGTCATCTAGCTATGAAATCATAACCATAAGAAATTTAATCCACTTCAGTATGTAAACGACACCTGTAAAGAATGGGAGAATAGCATCTTCTTCCAATTGCAAATAATGATTCCAGAGCATCAATAAATTCTGAAAGAAAAATTCTGTACTGTATGAAATTGGGACTGCACATTACAGTAAAGTTAGAAATATTTTATATGTAAGTAATACATAATCATAAACATATATGCTCAGACGAACATACATGCACACACATGTGCACACACACTGAGTACCTCTCATCACTAATAACTGGGAAGAGCAGAAGAACACCTGAAAAGAGCTTGATATACTACTACATGTCTCTCGTCTTATGCCACATGTGGTTCTCTTCTCTCAGCATGGAACCCCCATGTTTCATGGAACCCTTAAGTGGAATTGTGCAGAAGTGACCCCTCTGAAGCGCTTAAATCACACCAGCTTTGCTACAGGTTTGTATATAAAATTTGGGCAATCAGGAAGCCTAAATGACTGTTTTGTTGCTTGGAAGAAGGGAAGCAAAAAATGGAGATTTGGATATCTCAGTACTTACATAAATGTATCCCTTACTTTACTTTTACATACTTTTAAAATATAGCAAGTCTGTTAACCTACCTGAACCTCAAATATATGCTGAGCATAATGCATAAGCTGTATGCTGACCTGCAGAGGGAAGCTGTCCTGACATGAATCAAGTACACCTCACAAGATACTGTGGAAGGACATCTTCTTTCTTTATCAGAAAGATAAACTAAATTATTTGAAGATAAAATGTCAGTTGATAGCATTTAAAAATCTCTGTTCTGCATCCTTTTTTAATTTTTTTCTTTAAGAATCAGTCTTTCCTGATCACCATACAGTGTAGCTTTCAATTCTGTGTTCAATTTCTAGAAAAGCTGTTACTTAGAATCTGTAATATAGAGGGTGTAATATAAAGGATTCTATTTATGTTTGACATTATTTTCTTCTTCTTTTAAAATCAACATGAAAATAAAGACCACATATAAAAAAATATGGTTTTCCAGGACCAGCACTTTCCATGTCACATTTCAAGTAAATATTATTTTATTCTGAGGCAAATTACCTCACCTCATAAAGACTTAAAATGCCAGCAGACGCCTGAGCAACAGCAAAAAAACCCCAGTAGTATTAAAAGGTATTTATTTAGAATCAGAAGGCAACCAAAATCTAATATTCAAAAATGTTACCTCAGGGTACAAATTTTAGTTACAGTTTAGGAGGAAAGCAAGCTGTAAAAAATAGGTTAAAAAATCATATTCCAACAACTGCAAAAACCATTTTCAAATCATATGCATACAGAATTGATAACTATGTAAGGAACACTAAAATGCCTGAGATGAATGAAAGTTCTCATATACTCTGTGCCCAAAACTGAACAGTGAAAAAAAAATAGTGAAAAGGAATTAAATAAACTTCATTTACTAAATACTGGGATATAAAAAGAAAATCTGTTTTCATAGCCTGACATTAATGGTTGAGAACCAAAAGTGTAAACAATGAAAATACACCAAGAACAATAAATCTAAAAAGAATGGAAAGGCAAATGTTGACATAAATGAGCCCTCCTTTTCCTTTCAATAACTGAAGTAAGGCTTTTAATATGAGTGAAGCATTCCCTCTACAAATTTATGAGCCAAATGTCTAAGGAAACTATGTAAAAAAAAGGACAAAGAAAACAGATCTTCAATAACTTATTGTTTCTCTAGCGTGCAACAATCGTCTAAACAAGCTCAATACAACTGAACAAGCTCAGTATTAGCGAACAGTGTGCTGCTGTGGCAAAGAAAGCCAACGGGATGCTAGGTTACATCAATAAGGGCATCAGCAGGAGATAAAGTCATTATCCTACTCAGCGCTTGTCAGGTCACACTTGGAATACTGTGTTCAGCTTTTGTTCCTGCTATACAAAAAAATGTGGACAGGCTGGAGAGGGTCCAGAGAAGGGCCACAAAGGTGATCAAAGGATTTGGAAGCCTGCCGTATGAAGAAAGGCTGAGAGAACTGGGTTTGTTCAGTCTAGAGAAAAGAAGGCTCAGGGGAAACTATCACCATGTTCCAGTATTTAAAGGGTGGCTACAAAAAAGATGGAGACTCCCTTTTTACAAGGAGTCACATGGAAAAGAGGAGAGGTAATGGGTGCAAGTTACTCCTGTGGAGATTTCAGTTGGACGCAAGAGGGAAATTTTTCACAATGAGAACAATCAGCCATTGGAATAATCTCCCCAGTGAAGTGCTGGATTCCTCTGCATTTGAAGCTTTTAAGATTCAGCTCAACAGGGTGCTGGATCATCTTCTGTAGATCATGCTTTTGCCGAAGAAGGTTGAACCAGATGATCTTTGAAGTCCCTT
Organism: Psittacus erithacus; assembly: GCA_009867235.2. Lineage (NCBI taxonomy): Eukaryota > Metazoa > Chordata > Aves > Psittaciformes > Psittacidae > Psittacus > Psittacus erithacus. The sequence goes on along the minus strand of WYDI02020057.1, from coordinate 77,643 downwards.
TCAACCCGGGATTCTATGATTCTATGAAACATAAAACTAGTCTTTGGACCTCAAAAGTGGTATCACCAGTAATATGAAATATACCTAGAGGGTTTCTTTCTCAGTGACCTGAAGTATTTCGGTTTAGCTGTTGGTTCTCTGTTTCTACTTCTTTCATATACTATGTTTGGTTATCATACCAAATAAATAGGTCAGAAAATACATGTGTTTGTTTCCTTTTATAAATTCAGCAATATTTCTAAAGTTTGGGCCTCCAGTTTTCTGTCCCAAAGTTTCCAAGGACTAGGTAGGCACTGCAAGACGAACTTAATGACCCTTCTTTTTCTTCAGCTCAGGCTTGTTTATTTTAAGCCACAGCCTCTGACCTGTTTGCTTTGCAGTGTGGAAGTTACAGTCATCAAAGCAGTTTCAGCAATACCTGCATGAGTTTTCGAGACCTAATTTCTTCATGTGGAGGAAACGGTATGTTTTCTTTTAGTAAATGCATTTATTGTACTACGATTAGTGTTATTTGTGCAGTGATTAAGCATGGCAACCTATCTTTCTAATCAAAGAAGGGATGCTTCTTTTCAGATCCTGTGCTTACCCGCGATAGGCAAAAGTGTGGCAGTCAAACACCCAGAGTTAGAGGCTACGCCCATCACTAATATAAATGTCTTTCAGAGAAACCTGAAACACAGAAAGCTGATTTTTATCTTGTGAACACCTGTGAGTAATTGGTGACTGTGATTAGATACCACTGTTCTCTCTCTGGTCCCACTGGTGTCAGTGCTACGTGAGCAGAAATGCTACCCACTGAGGATTTCCCAGACACAGTGGGACTTGCACAGACCTTTAACAGATGTAAAGGACTGTATAAAAACAGAGTTCATCTAGCTCCACAGCATTTAAGTGGATATAAGTGGAAGGAGACTCAATTTTGTTGTTTACATGGTGGTTTTTACACTAGGATTTTACACTTTTCCACCTATTATTAGAAGTTAGAAAGAGATACATCCCCTTTTCCTTACACAGCTGGGTTGAATAAAAAAAATGTGTATTGTTTTGCATGTATCATACAGGTCTCACATTGTTTGCAATATCTAATTCTTGCTGAGCACGAGAAGCTAAAATGCAATGAAACTGTTAACAGAAAGTGAGTAAAAAAAAAGCAGCAATGTGAGTGCCTCTGAAGAAAAGAGGTCTAGTGCAGGAGTGCTCCTCTCAGACAAACAGTGCTGCTGCTTCTTCAGACTGAGCTGAGGTCAAGGTGGATTTTACACATTAAAGATGCTGGCTTGGCAAGGAGGAAAGATGAGCTGCCACTAACAGTGAGCAGAAGGGAGCTCTGGGCAGTCAGGCAGTGTAGCAAGTAGCAGGCTTCCCTACCAAGCTGGGGCAGAGCCAGATCTACAAGCAGGTCAAACTAAGCTATAGCCCTTTGCTTTTTAGGCCCCTTCTTCGGATGCTCCTTTGGCAAATAAACATGACTTTGTTTTGGAGAAGCTTTTTTTCTGAGTCACTTTAATTAACTGCTGTCATAACAGAGATAAAGGGTGTGTTATGTGCCAAATCCAGTTAGGCCTGTCACATTAACCCTGCTGGTAAACAAGCAAGTTGAAGCCTTGAGTTGTAATATGAAAGTGGGAACTTACAGGATTCCCCTGAGAGGGACTCACTTGTCTCCAAAAGTGTGCATTAACAGAAGACAAAAATAGGTCACCTGTCTGGATGACCACAACTACACCAGGGAAAAGAGAAGACACCTCTTGTGCAACTATACCAGGGAAAAGAGAAGACACCTCTTGCTGTATACTTTAGGCAGAAAAAGAAGAAAATGTTTCCTCTTCCTAAATGGTAGGAAGTTGAAGAGAAGGCTGTCTTCTACCACCAGCTAGAAATGAAGTCATGAAGAGGTGTTTCTATTAATCTGTCACTCAGTTATTAAAATGACAATCCACTGTGATTACAGCATGGATAATTGTCCTAGAAAAGAAGCTTTTGCAGGTGTCAGTGACACAGGGAGTGTGAAGAGGAATCAACATGTTGCAAACCAACACAGCATGCAATGGGAAGAGTCAGATGGCACAAAGATGTAAGAAACCTCTGACTAGCTCCACTGGTAACACTTTTTAGAATTTACTGGGATTTCCTTGAAATAAATAATTAAAAAACATCTTGCAAAGATGAAGTCAAGATTAACTACTTCAGAGAACTGGCCACAGTTTTATGTGTCACAGGGATAAGTCACATTATCTTTCAATTCGTCTTATCCTAGCACCTTCCTCTGTCCCACTACTGACACATACTTGCATTTTCACAGGACCTGAGAACTCTGTACAGGATGGCTGGACAATAGAGCTGTTTGAAGTATATGCAAATTATTTCTTCCAAGAAGTGCTACAAGAAGTGCCAAGACTTTTGTCATCTCCATGAAGATCAGTGACATGCATGAATGCTTGATATCTCTCCCAAGAAGGTTCATGTCCCTTCAACATTTTCATTTACAAAGAGCATGCTTCTAGTTTTCACCCAGCTCTGCCCTCCTAAATTCTGTGAGGGTCTCACTGCTCAATCCCATGGAAAAGTTAGTCCCTTCATCTGGGACATAAACTGCACGAAGATTTCCACTTGTGTAGGCAAAACTGAATTTTGCAATGCTGGGGTGAGGGACCTAAGCTACTTTTATGGGAAGAGGGGTGGGGAAAGGCGCAGAAAATATAGGGAAACTGGAGGGAAACTAGGAAAAATAAACTACAGGAGAAGATCAGAAAGCCAGCATTGCTGATCCTGCTGTAACAGAAGGTCTGGGGAGGCTGGAGAGGGTTTATTCCTTTTGGCATTATTGCTTCCCTAGACCTCCTGATGTTTTGCCTGGATAGTGGTAGTAGCTGGTTTTCAAGGTTTTGTGCCAGGCACAGTACTCCAGTGGTTTGCAGATGCAGCTGCCTCATTTGCCTTTGTCTCAAACCAGTCTCATCCCCTTCTACCCCAGCCCCTGCAGCCTGCTCCTTGCTGGTTTTCTTTTTTCTTTTTCTTTCCTTTTCTTTTCTCTTTTCTTTTCTTTTCCTTTTCGTTTTTCTTCTCTTTTCTTTTCTTTTCTTCTCTTTTCTTTTCTTTTCTTTTCTTTTCTTTTCTTTTCTTTTCTTTTCTTTTTCCTTTTTTCTTTTCTTTTCCTTTTCTTTTTCTTTTTTCTTTCTTCTCTTTTCTTCTTTTCTTTTCTTTTCTTTCTTCTCTTTTCTTCTCTTGTCTTTTCCTTCTTTTCTCTTCCATTTTTTTCTTTTTTTTTTCTTTTTTTCTTTTTTAAGGGAAATGTGATTCTCCTGTAATAACTAAGTTTCAGAAGCTGGGCTTTCAGAAGAAGCTGGTAGCATGGCATCTACAACAAAGCCTAGTGGGTTGGCAATTTCACTTAGATCTTAGACTTAATCCTATGCAGATGGTTCCTAGTGGGCCCAATAAGAGATTTTCTTTGACCTGGCTTTATGGGAAGGGTTAAAACTTTTTGTTTGCAAAATTGCATTACAAATGCTGATTAGTGCTGTTAATTGTCACTGAACTGTCATATGTAACTATACCCAAGCATCTCCAATTGTCCAACCCCATGCTTCTGCAAATTTGAGTTGTTTTGCTAATTGAGCTTTGTCTTTATTTGGCTGAAACTTGTTGAGACTGGAACTGTTACTCTGTGGTTGTACGGAAGCCAAAAGAGGGAGGCTTGATTCCAGCTGGGAACTGTAATTGATATTATTATCTACAATGCAAATAATTATAACTCAGTGTACTTCCTCTTCAGTAGGTTTTTCTTGGCAGGACTATTTGACCCTTACTGTTGAATTATTCATTTTCTCCCCACTTAAAATATATGGTCCATTTCTTTATTCCACTAACATGGCAGTCTATTCAAGAGCTTAGACAAATATAGCCTAGTTCATGTACATTTTGAACCTGTATAAAGCTCCTGCCCTCCTCATCAGACCTTCATAGTATCAAAAAGTGCCTCTCTGTCAAATTTTGTAAACAGATAGCAAACAAGATATTAACATATCAGTTAATTACATGAAGATTGTAAATTGGGTATAATTTCCCAGTGAACATGCTGTAATCTGGATGCAAACAAACTGCAAGCGGAGTACAAACAAGTAATAAACCTACTTGTTAGATATAAACAAGCTTGAGGTGAACAGACTACAAATTAGGCAAAAAAGAGTACACACTGGTTAGAGGCCAAGCATCAGCAGTAAAACAATGTCCTCATCTATGCGCTCCCCAGCACATTTTCCTCAGCAGTTCTCCACCACCACCTGCAGAGTTCAGAAACTGGGTTGCAGACTGCTCCTTCAGGATGAGTTTCATTCTTCCTGACACAGAGACAGCATTGCTACTTTTGTACAGAGACAGACCCTCACTTTTTGGGAAGGGAAATATACCCAATAAAAACAGCAACTGATAATGATACAAGACTTTCTTCTCTAATCAACACTGCCTTCACCAAAAGCAGTAAAATTTGCTGAAAACTAAGTTTTCTATTAACTGTCTTTGTCTTCTCAGGTAGTACGATTGGATAGCAGCTGGTCTTTCCACAGAGGAGGAGGTGACCTCAATACAAAGTTGCAAATATCTGCAAAATGGACTTTAAGCTTCTAGGGGTCAAGTTTTATCTGTAGTAACCTACCTGAATCATAGAATAGTTAGGGTTGCAAAGGACCTTAAGATCATCTGGTTCCAACCCCCCTGCCATGGGCAGGGACACCTCCCACTAAGCCATGCCTCCCAAAGCTCTGTCCAGCCTGGACTTGAACGCTGCCAGGGATGGAGCATTCACAACTTCCCTGGGCAACCCATTCCAGTGCCTCACCACCCTTACAGTAAAGAACTTCTTCCTTATATCCAATCTAAACTTCCCCTGTTTAAGTTTGAACCCATTACCCCTTGTCCCGTCACTACAGTCCTTAATGAAGAGTCCCTTCCCAGCATCCTTACAGGCCCCCATCAGATGCATTACTGAAGGACATTTGCCTGCAGTTTTATTTCCAGTGAAATGGAGATTAACTTCTATAATTTTCTTAGATTATCTATAGACAGACTGGGGAAGGAGAAGAAGGGCTCCACTGCATGAGAGATATTTTGCTGGCTCTTTTTGTTTCCAGTTGTTAAATCATCCAGCTAAAACGCATTTTTAATACAGCACAAAAAATATTACATTAGATTTCATTCACATTAACAGTTAAAATGTATCCCTAACTCTGTACAGGGAAGACACCATTCCATTAGCTACAGGGATGTTACATGATTGAAAATTAATTTGGCTGCCACAATAATGAAAGTAGAAAATACTCAGGGTAATGGCGTCCTGCAGTCCTGCAGCTGAAAGGGCAGTGGTGAGCACTTCAGGGAATGTCCCTGCCATAAGCACACAGCAGAGGCTGAGGGGAGGTTTGACAGGGTACCCTTGATCCTTTCCTGACTGTGAGCCCCACTTTCCAGAGAGCCCAGACCCAGTTCTTCTCCCTCAGAGTCTTGCCTCCAGCCTCTTGTGTCCCAGAATGCCCAAGAGATCAAATATCCCCACTCCTCCTTCTTCAGAACATCTCAATATTTCCAAAGCTGGAAATATTCAGTCCCCCATACCTTTCTCTCCATGTTCCTCCCATTCACAATCTCACCATCCCCAACTCTCTTCACTCCTCCTAACTCCCTTCTCCAGCCCACCCAACCCTAAGCTCAGTATGGGCCCCATACATCCCATTTCAGGACCCCATTCTCCTTGCTGCCCTAATGCCCTCCCACTTTTCAGCTCCCCAACTCCTGCTTCAGTTCTGCTTTCTTTATGACCAGCTATCCTCAATCCTGCCTCAAAGCATCTCCCATCCACAACACCTACTTCCCCCACTACAATCTGAGGCACTCCTATTTCTCTCAATCCCTAGGTCCTTCTGTCCTGCTGCAAGACTCACAGTCAGATCACCTACATCTGCTGGACATGGACGAATTGTTCATCTTTAACCTATTATATTACCCCCAGCCACTGGCACTTGCCTCCTACCTCCTACCTGTCTGAGAACAGCCTGGTACTCAAACTTGCTTTGCCTGGGTCAGGCTGGTAAAAAAAATAATAAATAGATAGCAGACAGGGGCTCAAATATTTTTTATTTATCCCAATGGGACATAAAGGATAGAAAAGGAGCATCTGTCTGGGAAAAAATTATTCTATAGTAGCCACAGGAAGCTGGGGACAGTGGCTCAGTTCATCACATACAATCTGTGTGCTGAAGCAAAGTAGAGCCCCAAAGCTATATGCTTCAGGGAAAGAAAACAGTTGAGGAAAATAGCTTCTGGTTATATACTAATATGTACTAGCTTCAAGTATACCTCTAGTCAGAAGCTACATTCAGCTTTGTTTGGACAATAAAAGTTCCAAAACAAGCAGGATCCAGGCAAGGGTTTGCTTCTGCATTTCTTTTCTTGTTATATTGACATCCTTGCCCTCAAAAGCCTTCTCCTGCGAGGGTCAGCAGGAAATAAATGCAAGGCAAGAAATGGAAAGGTTCTGGGGACTTTTCTCCCATCACTGCTTCAGTCAGTGCCTTCCTTGAGTCCTTTTGCTCACAGGAGAGCCCAAAGAAGTAACGCTCAAGTTACCTTTTCGTGGCTGACCTTGAGGCTTCCAATTGCAAGCTTCCCTTTTCTTGGCCAGAACAGTTTCCTCCTTTCTTTTTCTTAATTAACTGACCTTCCTTGTCAAGTGCTGGATGTGTGTGGGCAATAAAAGTTGAGTTCCCTGACAGCCCAGAATGTCTTCCTGAGAGCTTTGCTAATACAAAGCTGTTGATCATATTACTGAGCTAGTGGCAGAAAGCAATAGGCAAGCATTTTGGCAGTTTGCAGGCAAGATCAAGGTTCAAAATGTCTTCATGGGACACATGGAAAAAGTGAATAAATGCACATCCTTAATTACCAAGTCTAAATCCTGTCACGTGAAATCCCGTAGCTCTCCCACAGGTCCACCATCATTGCTGTGAATCTTTAGTTAATTAATCTTCTAAAATTAATCTTCTGTAACTAATCATTTCAATGAATAATGAGATGATTGTGCTACTGAAAATACCAAGGCAACTGGAACTGGCAGAACGTTTTGAAGCAGATGTTTAAATTTTAGCAGAGCCTGCTGGACAGGAAGAAACAGTCAAAAGACGAAGCAACTTAGAGAAACCTAACATGTACATCCATTGGAAATGTTATGCTCCATCCCAGTCTCATTTCATCTTACTCTTGAATAAATGCTTTGAGAGTGGGGAAAAAGCATTAGAAGTTTAAGGATAGTTTGAAATACTGCAACACTATCAGACAAAGGGACTGAACAGCACTCTTGAATACAAGTGCCATGCTTCCCTCATAATAACCTGTGTTTGAGCACCAATTAGACCATGAAGGTTTCATATCCTTCATGCCCACAGCAATCTGCATAACAACCTCAGACTATGTTTCCTCCCAGTTATACACAGATACAAAATAAAAATCCACAAGGAAAACACACTGAACAAATTGAAAAATAGTTTGGGATGAAACAGCTTAACACCCAGGAAAGTGAGCCAGCAACAAGAAGCACTTCCTCTTACAAGGGTTTTAGCTGGAAACATAGAAACAGAGAGTGTTCTTCCTCCAGTAATCATTCCAACTCTAGTCTTTTAACCTTCACCGCAGAAGAAAGGGCAACGAGAGTACAATCAAGCCAATCTATTTTTCCATTGGTAAATGACTTACTAATGTTATAGTGGAAATATCTGAGATCATTTACACAGCTCCAGCACTACAGATTAGAGGTTTTTTAAAAAACCCACCAAGTTCTGGTTTCTAAATGAAGCATGGTTTTGTGGCATTTGGTCCACATTTTCAAGATTACATGCCTGCCGGTAAGCACTTAATACCAGGGGCCTGGTTTTCAGAGCTTCTGATTGTCAGACAAATCTCAACTATGCCTGTGGTTTGCTGTGCCTCTTGTCATTTCTGAAAATAAGACTGATCTATATACATCAACATTGATTGTGGGTCTCTCACCCAAGGCACATGAGTCTGAATGGGTTTTCTTCATGACTTCACGCCTGAAAAATCCAAGGACGGGAAGCACGTGTACCTTTCTCCTCTGCAAGTACATTCATTCCCTGACCTTGCTAGTTTGCTCCCCAAGCTTATTGAAAAAGGACCTGAAATTCTGCAGTTAATGAAATGTAAAGAAGGTGCTACAAATCCACCAAGGCCTCCAGCCATCCAAAACATATGCCACGTGACTGCTTGAATATTCAGAGCTGCTTTGAAAAGCAAGCAGAAAAACAATGTCATTAACAATGGAAGATATTAGCTACCACTTTCAGTCTTTGAAAGTAGCCAGCCCCCAGAGCTCTTGAACTTCATCAGCCATTTAAATGAGCACAGAAACTTTTCCTTTACAGCTACATAAAAGAACTTTAGGCTTTCAGCATATGCAAGCAACAGCTGTGATCTCTTGCATCTGTATTATCATCTCTGTTGTAGACTACATTTGTGCCACAAAGTCTTCATTCTGTTCAAAGGTTTTCCTTTATAACTGTATCCTGTTTTTCTTGAGCATTTATGGCACATATTTATGAAAGCATTTATTTCTTTCTGCATCTTTTCAGCCCCTTGACCTATTGCATATTGTTCACCATAATATCCATTATCAGCATGACTTCAGGTTGCTTTTGTCCTCCATTTCATATGCTCTTCACAACCTACCTTACCAGAGTGGTTCAAGGGGCCAGTGTCTCCCAGGGAACACCGACAGACCATGCAGACAAGTGGGTTTAGGGGAATCACTCTGCAAGCACTCTCAAATTGACTACAGCTAGTAGTTTCATACTATAATGGTGATTAATATATATGTGGCTTCTTTTCTCTTGAAACAAGCACAGAAATGCCTGCAGGCTGCACAATCTACTAGCACCTACTTTCACTCTATTCTCATACATAAAAAGTGGGACTTGGATGCTCAAAACCATTTGTTGCAAAATACTTTTGGGACATCATCCCACAGAAGATGTCACTAAGGTAATATGAATCAAAATGACAGAGAACTAGAAAACATACATCAAGTATATTTCTCAGTCAAACATTTCCTTAACTGAGCAGTTAACAAATGCAGTCATAAGAAAGCCTTCATGAGACAGATATCCCATGAAGACTTTTCCTTCCCCTTGGGATCCCACTCTTTCAACACTGAATTAAGATTTCCATAACTGGTTAGAACTTGTGTGGAGTGTTGCGTCTTATTTATGTACACGTGAATTTTTTTGTGAAGAAACACATCTAGCTGAGGAAAGTTCAGTGCTGTTACAGTGACATAAGAGACTGGCTCAAAATTAATAAATACTTTGAAAAGATAAAATGATGCAAGTACAAAGCACTCTGTAATGATCTTTTAATCCTCAGAAGTTCCTGTGCCAGTTTCCCCTCCCCGCTTTATAAACCAGGCTGTCCAAGGCCACACAACAAGACAATAGCTGAGCCAAGATAGACTTCTAATGCTTGAATTCCAGTTCTGAAGCCTCAGTATTCCTCCCCTTTTTTATACTTCACAGGTTATTGAAGTTATTGGAGCCTTTTGACACCTGTGCTTTGCAAGTCCAGTCCTGGGCTACGAAAGAGCTTTGCAGAATCTAGAGTTTCACAGTTCTGCAGTATCCACAGATCAAAGTAACTTTAGCCCCAGCAGACATCAGATGTTAGTTTCTATTGCCATATTCCATACTGGCATCTGAATTCATACAGATTCCATCTGAACAACAATTTTATTTTGTCCATAGACTTGCTGCGAGAGAAGCAGCGGTAGGAAGAACAGACCCTCAAGAACACAAGTAAGCAGTAACACTAATAAAACTGTCAAAGGGGCAGCTACAGCATTTTCCAGGTTGGAGAGATGTATAGGTTCACAGTCATGCTGTTATCTTCAAAGACAAAGTGACTTGATTGTTTATGTTCCTTCATCATAGCAACAACTTCCTTTCTTCCCAGCCCAGCAACGGCATCTCACATCCTCCCTCTCTTTAAAACATATCCCTGCCTCTAGCATTCTGTGAGGAATTCTGCCTTCCTGATTGATTGCCAGCCAAGACTGTTCAGATACAAGAGAGAGTGATTCAAGCTTTTGGATAAACAGTCTTAAGTTCCTGCATACCTGAATCTGAGCCAGATTCCTGCAGTAGCTTTGCTCACTAGAGCTAGCTACTATCTCTGGATCCCAAACAGAGTTTGAACTAAGCTCTGTTGAAAGAATGCCAGTGTTGAGATACACCATTAGACCAAATAGTGGTGAACAATCTCTAACTTTGAGTCTTTGATAACAGATAATAAAGCTGCACACTTCTTGTTTATATTTACAGTATAGACTTTCTGTATAATATACTTTGTCCTACCCCATGTATCAAGGGCACTTATTTTGCTAAATGAAAAGCATCAACATGCTGCCTTTTGATGAAGTACCTGGTTGGTTTACTAAGTAATCTGTCTAGTTTCAGTGTAGCCTGGATACCATAGACTCCTTTAACAACAGAGGCACAGAAATAAAAAGGATGACTGCTTTTGTTACAATTGGAGGGGATCACAGGCTCTATCAGGTTCCTCCAGTATCTGCTGCATTTCCTTCCTCCACTGTTCTTTTCCTCATTTTCCTCAAAGTCTTTATCAAAAGTATGCTTATTGCACATCTCAGATAGCCAGGGGGAATCTGTTTGCACTCTTTCTACAGTCTCAAGCTAGAAAACACTTTTCAACATGTGCTTATCTCCTAGGCACTAGTAGGATGTATTTTCTGGAGGAAACTCTTTTACAAGGCAGAGAACCCACTGTCCATGTTAAGATGCACTTGTACGAGCAAAACATGAGAAAACTGTACAGACCCTCGGAAAGCAAGGGGGTGGCAAATGCAGGTGGCTGGAAGGGGGTACTCAGCCAGAGCTAGGCTTGTCCAAAGTTTTCTGAAATACTTACAAGTAAAAGGCAATGGAAGACAAAGCCAAGTATGCTGACGGGCTTCTTACATGGTATTTGCTTTAGAAGTTAGGGATTTTGATTTATGTTTCAAAACAGACTGTTCAGAGCTGGAAGCACCAAGACCCATCAGGACTGGCTGTCAAAAGTCAGTAAAATGAAGACATCAGAAGTGTAGGACCTTCTGCCATTCTCGAGAAAAATCTGTGACCTCACTTTAAAAAATCACCACCTTTATGGCACTGTACTGCGGTAGTTGACTGAGTAAGGTATGAGAACAGTGGCTGCGAATCTGCTCAACTCCCAACAGATTGTGAGGTTTTTCAGAAATACTTTGTGCTTCTTTTCCCCCCATTTCCATTTGCCTGTGAGTAAAGCACTTGAAGATTAGTAACTGCAGAATACATTTATCTGAAGAGGGGAGAACGAGTTTTTCAAAGATGCTGTGGTGATCGTCCCTACAGGCACACACACCAGACTTACACATGTATATCTATCTCATATGGAAAACTTAATCACCTAGATCACTGCTGTAGCTTTATCAGCTCCTGGAGCTAAAGCAAAAGCAAGTCTTTTGGACAGTACGAGATTTAATTTTTTGGAAGAGTAATGTATTTATTCTCAAATGACATTGTGTATTACGTAGGGGAGATAATTTATTTCAGAAGAAAAATGCTTTGAGGGCGGCATGAGAGGGGAGTCACTTCCAACATTAACACTGAAGGGGCACTAGCAACCAGAAGCCCATTTATTAACAATTAGAAACTTCACACAGCTTGAGATATCTTCTTCTCTTTTGTTATTGAATGACCAACAAAAACAAGGGAAGTGACTCACTATCACTGAAACTAAATGGAGGATTCATACGTGTGTTAATACTTTGTTCAGATATGAGAAGTGTTTAGCTGTAAATTACTCAGGGAAGGTTGTTTCCTGACAAAGAAATTGGCCTTTTGTGTTCATAATGTCCTAACAATCCTAACAGACACCACCTGTGTACAGAAGAAGAAATTGAGACTCATTGCTGAAAATTCATTTGCTGCTATGAATCTACTGAAGGTTGCTCAAAATTATAGTTCCAAAGGTAAAAGAAAATTACAAAATCCCAGCAGACCTGGTGCCTGAGCTGTGCATAAGCACAGTTCTTCAAAAAGATCATATCCAAACCTTGTGTAACACAAATGTTGAACATTTTCTCTGGTGACTGCATGGACTTAAAAAATGTCAACATTCCTTGCAGCAGGTATGTCTCAGACTACATCACAATAATTCAAACTCTTCTTAAAATAATACAGGATGTAACATCTACACTTTATTTGAACTTGAACTGCACTTGCTAAAAGGCCAGATTTGCATTGAAGTCAGTCATGAGCATATTCAGCAGTGCAGCATATGCACCTGAGCTGTGTGAAAGGTACCGGCAGCCAAATCAGGTCTAAGAGATACAGTTGGCAAAGCACAAGTACTCAGGTGTCCAGGGCCTTGCCTGTCCTAGAGAAATGACATCAGTGTTCTACCAGCCCATCTGAAGGCCACCTTGGGCACCCCTTGTTGGGGAAGGAGGATTCACTGCAATTCCCCATGGGGCTTTAAAGGGGTAGAAAGTGATTAACGTCAGAAAGTGATTAATCTTAGCATAAGCATACCCAGACACCAGCTGGATGCAGCCATCTGCATTCAGGCTGGCAACAGCTGCTCCCACAGCCTGGTCTGTCAGAGCATTCAGAGGAGCTTGTGCACATCAGGATTGTACACTGAAGTGCTTCTTTGCTTTACTATTTCTCCACAGGGACAAAGAAACTTATTGAACATTGTCAGGGAAGAAGGGATGCCAACTATCTCACACTCTCAGCTTCTCTACTTGCATGAGCCTTTATTTTTTTGACAGGAAAAAAGGAAAAACCAAACAACAAAACAGGGCTACTTTATAAAACATCTTGAGCTGTAACAGAGGAAGGAATGAATCTGAGTTCCCATGGGTAACTCCTGATTAGTGGCCATGAGCTGGAAAACCTTTTTTTGTAGGCTGTCATCTGCCACTTTTGTTCTTTAAGTCACCATCCTGAAAATCACATATATCAGGATGTAATAAGGATTCTGGATACCTCTTCAGGATCTCAATCACTGTACCATCTCTCTGACAAAATCACAAGTCTGATTTTGGTTTTGGTTTCTAAGTGGACTAATTTAAATGAATCATTGAATACAATCTTGTAGCTCTAACTTCATATCCACCCAAGTACCTCAACATGGTGCATGGACTCTGGTCTTGATTTATTTATCTAATCTGAGTGTGATTTATTTCTTCTCTCAAATAAAAGCAATTTGATTCTTCACAAAAAATGTACACTCTAGACATGTTCTTTTCTCTCATACATCTAACTAACACAGTAATATTATCCACATAAATAAGTTACATTTTCAAGTACATGATATAAACTTCCCCCTCTTTTGTTGTAGCTACAAAACCTTCTTGCATTTATAGGGACTCAAAATAAAAAAGGTAATTTTTTTCATCACCTTGGCTCAATACAGATAAAGACTACTGAGACATCCCTGTACACTGGGGGCATGTTTGCTATGGGAATAAGTGTCATAGAAGTTCCTTTCTTTCCCTCAAGGAAGGTGTTGGAGGCCCAGCACAGGCATCCGGAGCAGCTGTGCCGTCTCCATTTAGAAGGTGTCCAAGGCTTAACGAGAAGTAGCCTCAACTGATGTGGTGCAAGGTCATGACCTAGTCTTTGCATGAAAGGTTGAACTAGGGAGTATCAGAGATCCCTTCTAAGTCTTTAAGACTCAGTGTTTTTGCAGTATTAATTTCAGCTGTCCTTATGGTATGCCCTTCACAGCTTTGCAGATGCCCATCACAATAAAAGCCTCATGCAACAATAATGCTTAAAAAATCATTCTTATAGCCTAAAACAAGCAAGATAAGACATGACACTAAATGAAAGTCCTCCCTTCTTTCTAACTTCTGCTTTTAAAATGGATTTGATTTCCTGAAGGAGAAGAAAAATCTGAAGTGAGACACAGCCAAATTCTTCCTAGCCTTCTTCCGTCCTAACTTCCCAACCAACTTTCTAAGAGGATAGACAGTGAAAGGCTTTCTTACTTCGCAAGTTTTTCTCATCATTTCTCCCAAGTGCTCCTGCATGTACCTATAATGCCTCTTCTCCTTTCAGATGGAGATCTTAAATATTCTAGATTATTATGTGACAGAAAATGAGGCAGAAAAATCACAATTCTGACAAATAAGTAGGAATCTTCTTGTCTTCAGATGTTTCTCTGTCCTTTTTCAGAAGGGATGTGGCTGAGCAAACCCCACATAGTGAGCACCCCAGGCACTTTGAGGAGGCTCTTCTGCTCTCAAATAAGAAGAATCATCTGTTTTAAACAGAATTTACATATGTTAATTCTCCTCTGTGGCTTTTTTTGTTTTAATCAAGCTATTTTCAAAGGGCTTCTTTTACTTTCTTTGACCATCATGGTAAACATGCTCTTCACATGAGCAAACTGTCTTACAGAGACAATGTTTTTCAAATGTGTAAACCCAAATTAAGCATTTAAATCACAGTGAGGCATTGAAGCAAGCCACACTTTCTTCTGAACTGCTCACAGGAACTTAACTCATATGAGACAAAAGAAATTAATGGAACAGAGCTTTTTATGGAAGTGCTCCATTTTCAGAATTTGGGCTCTTAAGTTTGGACTTGTATTTTTCCTTAAGCTAAAAGAAATCTGAAATGCCAAGAGATGTTGCACACTGGCTAATGGAAAGTGGTCAAGAACAATTTGTGCTGGTGTATCATACTACAATATGTATTAGCAACCTTGTGGTTTTTCTTTGTTAAAAGCTATCTATAATTAGATCTAAAATACCTATATTAGTCCACAAAGCTCTTTGAAGGTATTAAAAAAATCCCACAAATCATTATCCTGTATTAGTATAAGCCCAATCTTGCTGCCCATAGTAGAAGTTCCGGGTTTCATAAAAAGCTGCTGCCCTCATGAACACTAAACGTGTAGCTGACCTAGTGGGTAGTTGCAGTAGTTAAAAATGATGAGCCCTGCATGTGCCCTGGCCACTGTGTTGTCTCACCACCTGACAGTCAGGTAGTTTAAGCCCCCTGTTTTATTTTCTTTTCTACAGAGCAATCATTACCTCTAGATTCACCCATCAGAGAGAAGCTTCATTGGCTGCTTTCAGACTGCAATGCAACTCTGAAAAGAAGGGTTGCATTCACCTCTATTTGACTCGGTTTGATAAGATCAAAGGTATCTGGCTGATCTAAATCTATTTCCTTGAGGAATACAATTTTGTTAGGCCAAATGATATTAAAAAGTGTTGGGAGACCTTGAAGGGGCAGCAGCCTAATTCAGCAAAGTGCCTAAGCACAGCCCCAGAAGCCCTGTCAGGTCTGGGGAGCATATGCCATGAGGCATATGCCACAAAACGCTCAGTGGCTGCAGGCCGGTGGCATGGGGGATTTACATGGTAACAGCTGCTCCCATTCACATCCCAGCAAGTGAGCTCAGAGCCATAGTCAGAAGTGATTTAGGGTTCGGCTCCACCCCTTTCTGACACAGCCATTAGCAGGCATGGAAACACAATCCCTCTCTGGGGAAGTCTCTGGGGGTGGCAGCCACCCCCACCAGAGGGGAGAGCAGACAGCAAAAGTAAGCAAGCATCTGAGCAAGCTTCTCGACTCTTACCAGAGTCCATCAGCAATTATGATAACTGTTGGCATTACTGAAACAGGTCTTGTGCCAAGCATTAGTCTTGATTGATGAACTGTATCAAAATAGTGAAATGGGCACTACATATTAGCACTAAGGAAAAAAGTGCTGAAAATCAACATAAGCAACCAATTTACTCTTTTTTGAGGAAATGAAAATACCATGGTGCCTTCATTTTAGAGGTGGATCTGAATTAAAACTTCACATCACATGAATGGATCTCAATGATTGTCCAGCCATAGCATTTAACAAATCCATATGTACAATCATCTCTGGTTAATACTTCAGGCTGGAATCTGCCTTTGTAGTCAAGATAGCACCTCTAACTCTTTCCACCTGGAAATTACTCTGGATTAAACATACTTAAAAAGTTTAAAATGCATTTAGCAGAGTAATAATCATAAAAAAATGAACAAAAGGGAAAGAGTAAAAATAAAGTCCTCCTTCTTTGATATGAAGGAAAGGCTCCATAAGTATTTTTCTTAGCAAAGAAGGGGGAGGGAGATTAGCAGTAAAGAAGGATGCTGACAGCCAATTTAGTACAGACCAGCACCACAACATGTTGCTGTCCTCCTCATCCTCCTCCCTCTAGCCTGACTCAACAAGGGCAGCTGCTAATCCTTCCATTTCTAGCACAATACAAACCTTTCTCTGTTCTCTAATCCATCACCACATCAGCAGCATCAGCTGATGTGTGGCCCCTTTCTCCCCAGTAGTCTCTGCCAGCATGCCTGATCCTGTATGTCTCCTGCCCGAGATCCAGTGCCACTAAAGGTTTGTGGGATGAACAAAATACTGCCCTTTGAATGGTGCCTCGGGGGAATTTAGGCAGCCTGAGTTTTAGTTTGTTTTCTTTAAAAGGCAGTTTAGCCGAATAGAGCTCAGATTTACAAGACAAAGGAGGAGAAAAAAACCCGAGTAACACTGTCGTTAATCTCACTGCAGTGGTGGAAAGAAATTCCATTTGTGTTCTTAGGAAGGGTCTTTACTTTATGATCCAGCAAAGGCTGGGTGCTACAAGGCCATTTGAACTTGTGCCAAATTCAATAGAGACCCACAGCAGTGGAAAACAAAGTCATTTAATTCCACAATTAACTGAACTTCCACTATAAATTTTAGGGATATATCCTACAATTAAATACACAGCTTTGGCACTTACACTCCATATGAATTTGAGTTATTAGAATCAGTGGTAACATGCAAAGCAGGAAAAGCTGTACAATCCAAAAAAATAGTTGTTTAGGGATTTTTAGTTTTCATTCATCTTAAAGCTCTTTTGCGCCATTTTGGTAATGTAGAGATCTGAATATGGATATAAATCATGAAGAAAGGACACCTTAATGACAACAAAGAAGGCACACTTAACACATCTGCATGCAACAGTATAATACAAAAAGGGCAGATCCACTACTAGTCAAAAATTCCCAATGACACAAACAAAGCCCCAGCGAAACAACACTCTGCTCCTGGTGTAAGCAGGCCTCACATCCATTTGTTTGGTCCTGAGAAATTGTGGGACGCTTTGAATTAGCTGTTACATAATACATGGTGTAAAGCACAGCACATAATTCACTAACACAACAGTTTAAAAGCGCTTGAATCTTGAAATCCCGTGAGATATCAATAACATGTAAGAGGCATCTAAACTTCACAGAGAATGAAATGTACCTTTTAAATTAAATTTCCTTTACTCAGGAATAATAGCTTCTCTCCTACATCCAGGATGTGGATTGCTCCTATCTCACCCTCCACATTTTCTCCAGAGAAGGTGAGCAGCTCTTCAGGCAGAAAATGTCTCCTCTTGTGCTTGCAAACAGCTTGTTCAGAAACAGCAGGACTAATGTTGCTGCTGCACCCATGTAAGGACATGAGCTGTAGACAAATTCCTGCACATGCACAAAGTAGTATGAAGCAACTGGAAGCTGCTTCTGCATCTTCTGCAACCCATGGAAGAGATGGTCTCAAAAGTGGGACATGACTTTCCTATTGATGAGGATGCATAAACTGAGGAGGATTACTCAGCTTCAGGAACATCACACTGGATATTCCTGCAAGTTGCCTTGCACCATGGTGTATACCAAAGTGGTTTTATTATCATTAAAAGAACCCCAAACAACAAAACACCTCACCACCTCCCTGCCCAAAAACCCCACAACCAGACACCAAGAAAGTGCACAAAAGTGTCTGAGGACTGAACTATATCAGCTCTGGGGTGGGACACAGTAGTCAGGAACAAAACAATCAATCTCAGGAGGCAACTTAATAATGGAATTTGCTTCTGTATTAGGTCAGAGTTGCTACAAACCTCACCCATCCGTGAAGCAGAGACAGATTTGATACTTTAGTTCAGCCTTGTCTAGTAAGCCAAGGGAAAGAGGAGTACAGAGGATGTAAACAAAAAATTCCTGGCTCTTGCTTTGAAAGGAACAGGAAACAAAATTACATTATCTGAGGAACTTCCTACAACATGATTTTTGCAAGGCAGTCAGCTATCAGCAATACAGAGCACTACTCCATTAGCTTAGAACAAAATTGCTCTTATCACAATTTTACCTTCGCAGTCCAGCTTGCTGTGCTAGCCACTGAAAAATAAGAAATAACTTACTCAGAAAGCTTCGTAAGAGGCCACAACAATAATGTAGAGGGTGATGTAGACCTGTACAGCAGGTGTTTGCAAATGTGGAATAACATCTACAAGCACAGTACTATCTACTGAGGAATTTGAACTGTAGAGTTTGCCCTGACACTCAAGGCTGTATAGAAACTATACGATGTGGGACCCTACCTACTTGTCATCTCAGATTGGCATGCACTAGAGAAAATATCTGTTTCCCCATGGTGGAGGAGGGAGGTACCCACCAGGCCTTACCCTGTCACTGCAGGGACTAAGATGCTCAGGGTCGGACTGAGGATCAATTAAAATCCGAGTGTTTGTCAAAAACCTGTTCAGATAATCTTGCACAGAGCCCGGTACCCACAGGCAGAAGGGAGAGAACTCCTCAGTGATCCCGTGGGAAGGCATCCATCCCTGGCACACTGAAGTGACACCAGTAGTGCACTTGCTATGCAGGGAAAGTGAAGGCAGCCCTGGACAGACACACACTAACTACAGAATAGCTTTCCCCAGTGCCCTCTAAAAAAAGAATGAAAAAGTTTCATTGCTCTTCTTTAAAAACAAAACAAAAAAACAGTTTTCTATTGCTTATAAGGTACACCCACCCAGTTACATGAGAAGCTTTGAACACGGGTGTAGGGCTGCACCTACCTGGTTATTCTGCCTCTGAAAAGCCTCCTGGATACTGGTAAATGCACAGCAATAGAGACATTTCCCCAAAAAACAAAGGCAAGAAAAGTCTTCCTTTCTAGCCAACAAGGAGATTAAATATCCATGGGTTTAGGACTTACAACTGATCAGCACTTTTTAAAAGAATCAGAAGCATTTAACATATGAACTTCATTTAAGTAAGAAACAAAAGCAAGATTAAAAGTTAAATTAAATTCAGTGGCACAGAAGAATTGGAGCAGGGCTGCGATATGAAAATACAAACAAGGTGATTCATAACAATACACTATTTCATGTTTCCTTTCAAGAAACATGTTTACTTTCTTTATTAAAATCAGTATTGGTAGGAACACACTGTCTCGGTAAATAACATTTGCTACTTCTCTCTTTCACCCACTCCCTTTCCACCCAGATATATGCTTATAAACCAAAGTGATTACAACAAATTCAGTGTCCAGACACTTAAGAATATGTTGCAGTGAACACAGACCACCCACTGACTTCAACTGCTTTGTTTTTCCAGTCTGAATTTTTGCAATTTTCCACTGCCCTTGATAATGAAGAACATAAGCTTTTTCTATTTTATTTTTTTCTTTATATTTTTAAATACAAAAAAGCAACATGCAAGGGCAGGTCAAAGAGAATTTGTTAGATGCTAGAAAATCCAAGACCACACCACACATACTGCCAACTGGTGTGCTGTTAGAGCATCATCCTTACTTTTGCACTCACATTGTAGCCTAAAGATCCAAACTGGTTTCCCTCTTAGCTTGCTCTCATGAGACTGCTAGACACTGACAACTGTAGTTTGCCTATTTCATATGGAGGTTACCACTATTAAAAGTAAACTACAAAGGCAAAACAGAAGTGAAATTAGCCCAGAAACACAGCAGCTCTGCCTTGGTTCCATGGGTCGAAGCCCTGAGAGAGCTTTCTTCTCAGGGTCCACAAGTTCTTCAAAATTTCCTGATTTGGCACAACCACTTGCATAACGCAGTTTGGCTTGGGTGCTATCGCATGGAGCTATGTTCTTAGGAGAGGGGTAGGCAGATGGGAGCATACTGCTGACAGGAACAATAGAAAGAGACAGTTTAAACTATATTTCACAGTAAAAAAGATAATCCATCTAGACTGATTCTGCATCTCTGCAGAGTTAACATATTAGCTTTGCTGTTCACTTCCAAAGGTCACCTTCTTCCTGCTGAGGAGCCTTCTGTCGCATATGTGTCCAGTCTACCTATTTATGCCAGATACTTTTTGTCAGGTTAGGTTAATTATTAACCCAAATCACAAAAACAACCCCACCATAAAATCATTTTACTTGCAAGCTGGGTACATTAGGACAAACGCTGAACAAGCTTAATCCACCATAAACAGTGGTCATGTGCTACATTTACATAGCTTTTGTCAGCAGTACTTCAGAAAAACATGCGCAAATAGGGATCACTTCATCCTTCATTAAACCTAATCAGTTAGAAATTCTTCAATGGTATGTGGTGATGGTCTATAAAGCAAAGGGCAGAGCACTTCAGTGAAATACAGAAACCAGAAAAAAAATATTTAAGAAGGTTAGGCTTAAACACAAACTGACCTATGTCCAGAACCATAGAAAAGGCCCCTTATAAACAGGGCCTTGTAAGTTTTACTGCCTGCAAATGGTCAGGGGCTTTGATTTTCTGCTTCACTTCAGAGGTTCCACAAGCTCATTTTATTTTACCCATAGATAAACTTCTACCTCAGGGCAAATCCCAGTCCCATAGCTGAAACCTGACAATTTGAATACTAGGTATCCAGCCTGTAAAGGCATTTGTTTAGCCTCAGTTGAACTGTGTGGAGATCTTTACATGATAATCTGACTGTAATAGATACTATGAATTTCAGTCTTAAACCAGCTGCTTAATTTTCCTCCCTTGACTTATTACTGTATTGCTTATTGCAATTCTGAAGCTTCCACTGGAAAAGGGTTGATTTCTCATGGGGAAATGCAAGCTAAACATCTAAGAAAGAAAAAAAAAAAACCACACCAAAACTGTATTAACATAGAGTATGCATCCTCCATATAAAATTACAAATGCAGGCATTCTCAATATTGCATTATTGGGACCACTTGTCACGGCAACTAGGTTTAAGAATCAGAGGTGGACAAGCAGTTTTTACTTCTGTGCTAACACTTGATTTGGGGGTTTTAAAGGAATTTGGGGGTTGGGGGGGGTGTTCTATTTGGTTTTTGTGGGTTTTTTTTTCCCTAGTAAAAAGTTTCCCATTATGCTTCCTGATGTGTTCCACTAAAGTTTAATGTAGGTAGCATTGATTTAGCTTAGTGATTGTCAACAACAGCAGGTAGAGATGAATCTGGTGGCAGGTTTCAGTGAAACACCAGCAATCAGAACATGTTCTCAGGATGGACATGCACACACTGAAGCTCACTTGGGTCACATAGGGCCTGTCCTTCAGGCAGCTGGGGCTGCCTCAAGCATCTAACACAGTAGACACTAGGAAAATAGCTAAAAGACCCTTGAGAATAGACGCCAAAACATTATTTAACAACACAAGGCAATTTAATATTCTGGACTCCTGGCAACTTGCCCAACTACAAAATCCAGCTAATCAGAAAGTTTAAATTAGCTTTCTTGCATCTCCTGGATAAATCCTGTCTGCACCTCTACCAAAACACACCACACTCCTCTGTGGTCCCAAACAGTCCTTCACTGGAGGTATTTCTTTTGCAGCTCCTCACAGCGCCATGCATGTAGTCGCATTGCACAGACACACCAAATGATCAGAGGCAAAGTTTAGTGCATAAAAGCATCAGTCTGTGTCTCCTGGGAACTTGGAGAAAACTGTTAGCCCTGCCTCAGCACTCCTGCTCCCTCCTCCTCTCCCCTTTGATCCAAAAACTAGACCAAAAAGGGAGAAATATTTCCAGGGCCCAATTTGAGCTTCTGCCACCCAGGCCTAATGTGTCTCTGCCTGGTCAGCTCCTAATTATATTCATTATTCATGTTCCTATCAGGGACACTTGCAATGTCTGGAGCACTACCCTTTGACAGAGATGGCAAACCAAAGTTGCTGTGGGAATTTAGCAGCTGCCCACAGCCAGATAGCAGCAGGATGTCATTTATCCTTAGTGGCAAGGTCTTGCTAAAGCAGTTAAAGGCCAAAATTAGTTACCAAACAATGGCTGGTTAGTGATTCACACAAAATTAGTCGGGGCCTCAGCCAAAGTGACTGTGAAGATGTGTTCACGTGGCACTAAGGCACTAATTAGCACTGCCACTGGATGGTTCCATGCAGGTCACAGCCAGGTCTGGATCACACGGTGTATTACAGTCCTGCTAATGACGCCAGTGTTAATGAAGTGAAAGTTTGCTCCCATGGAAAGGTTAAGCCAGAAATTACTGCTTTATCTGATGCAAATACAACAGGGAATGGAGGCTCTGCCCCCTCCATTAACATTAGCCAGTGCACGCTCAGACAAGGAAAGCAGGAGCAACCCCAGAAGCTGGACCTTCTGCTCCCTGGGCCCTATCCCAATTGCTTTTGAAATGAGTCCTTTCCAGGGTGACTTTCAACCCCCAAAAGGCATGATTTTATCCTGGAGTATGGGAGCAAGTAGATAACAAGCAGTATATGGGATTAGTAATGACTGCATAGCAAAGGTATAGATTTGGTGTCCCTGTCAAAACTCACATACTGAGCTTCCACTGTTTACAGCAGCGCGGCTGAGTGCAGACTAGAGCAAGGCTGGGGCTGGTTTTCACCATTTTAGAAGGGCTCCAGAGAAAGTTTCTCTTTTGACAATACAATATTCTTAAAAACAAATTAAGCTCTCCTTCTGTTGGATGTATATAAACAAATTACAGCAAAAGAAACAATACACTACTGCTTCCATTCTGCATTAAACTTAATCACAATCTCATTTATAGGTCTTAAAATATTTAGGTTTATTTAAATTCTAAAGAAGACATATTACGACACAGACCCAGTAATTTCAAAACATTAAAGTTCATGGGAGCCCAAGGGGACCCACAATACCAATGTGGATGTTCTTATTTGATGACCTGCGGAGAAGAGAGAAGAGACAAAAATCTTAAGGACTTCCCAGTTTTGGAGAAAGTGCAAATCTAAAGCAGCCAGGCAGGTAACAAGAGCAGATGTAGTCAAAGTCTGGATTAGGCAATGTGGAATAGCAGCTGTGGTGATACCATGGGATGCAGCAGCACTTCTGATGGTGGGCACGTGGAATGCTAACGAATCCTGGCTAGAAGAAGGGTCTATACTGTGCCCTGCTCAGGACACTCACACCCATTTCATTTCAATAGCAGCCCTGACTTCCTTCAGACTTTTTTTAAATTATTGTTATTTATTAAACTTCTCAAGATTCTACTTGGCAGAGGGAAAAAAGGGTCTGCAACATTTCCCAGTAGGGTAACTTTAAGACAGCCAGTGAAATTTGATATGTGTTCTTAATCTTCAAGACTTCTGTTGACATCACAAGCTAGGAAACTGGAGCCAGCAGTTGAGGGAGCTGAAGTTTAGATTACATGAAGAACACTCTTTTTGTTTTTCTTTCTAGGCTATTATTGCTTTTAGTACAAAACTAAAGAATTAAAAGAATTTCAAGTGGATGTGGAGTTGCAGCTTTACATATTGACAGCAGTATGGAATGATCCGGATTTCAAGTCAGTCCAAAAGCAAAGACAGAATTAACAACGAAGCCAGAGGTACAGAGCCAGATGAGGAAAGGTGCAAACCTCATCTAAAAGCAGTACCAGGGCCAAATAACACATAAGATCCTGCAAGGGTTAAGAGCCTAATCAAAGCCATTCCTTCTCAATGACTCAAGAAGAGCAGGGAACGTACAAGATGGTGGAGAACACCCTGCTTGTTTGCAGAAGTTCTCATACAATATGACACTCCTACCCTTGGTGGCAGAAGGTCCAGTAGAGCAGCAGCCTGGACAGTCACGAACTCTCCCTCCAGCGTGCTCTGGAGAGCCCCAGGCCCTCCAGCTCTGTGCAAAAAAGATAGGTACTGGGGTGGTAAGAAGTGGGTAGACCTGTGGCCATTGCCCTGGATGACAGCTCTGGGGATTAGCCTCTGCCTAAGATAGGGCTCTGGGAGTCCAGTTTCTGGGCTGAGGCAGCAGGGAGGACAAGTCCATCATCTTTTGGAATTTATCCTAGTTAGACCAGCCTCTCAAAAAGCTAAGGAGCCTGCTGTGCAGTGCGAGCAAGCAACAGAGCACTGGGAGTCCAAACCTGCTCTGACTGATGTCAGATGAGGGCTTTACTGTTGACTGCAATGAGGCCAGGATGACATCCTCACAGCTGAACAAAGGAGACAAGACAAAAAAAAGGAAACCCTTGGAACCCTAAATAAACCAGCAGATGTTAGATCATATATTTCCAAACAGAAGATGCTGAAATCAACGATTTGAAATGTTAATTGCCAATTTTGAATGCAGCTTTTTCCAGCAGCCTACTTTGACATATCAACTTCCACTGAGGTTATAGATCTCTCAATCCTTTTAAATAGGCTGGGGAAAGATAGCACCTTCACATTGCTTGTTATCAAAGAGGTTAGATAAGTCACTTCTAACTTGGGGGGGTGGGGAACAGGGAAAAGAGGGGAACCCATCAGGAGTAGCTTTCCATATTTTCACATTGTCTACCACCAACCTTAAACACACAGAAGCTATGTTTCCTGGAAGCTCTTAGAGCGAAAATATGATAACATAGGCTGAAATATATCTTCTGCTCACAGGCCAAGTGCATTCTGCTCATTCACAGAAACAGATGTCTTCACTGTCTTGCCAGGCTGGAGGGAGATGTGCACAGAGCCTGGAAATCAGTAGATGCCACAAAAAGCTAAAGCTCGGTTTTATAGGCCTGATTTCAATTTATTGACATGCTACTTCGCGTCTCTCTTGAAAGAGCTTATAAAATATTTTAAAGAAAGCACAAATTCCTTTTATTAATTTTACAGAATAAAACCTACAGAAAAAAAACCATATCAGAATGGGATAGGGCAGGCCTGTACTATTAAATGTTTAGACTCTACTAAATGTCCCATTCTTGCCTCATTTGTCAGTTATGCAGTCAAGTGAATGACCCTTGACAGCACTGTATGCAAACGTTAACCAAGGGGTAAAACAACCGTATCTAATCACAGGTAAGACTTTTCTGACTACTCAAGTAAAACTCTGGACAGAAGCCTATTATGGTTGTCCTCGGTGCTGGCAAGACTGAGAAACATGAAAAGTAAACAAAACTCCTCAAAGCCAGTAACACCTGTTGAGGAAAGGTTTCTCCTGTTACAGAAGTGACCAAGCTTGCTTTTCTCTCACTGTTAAACCTGAAGATGACTATTCACCTTTTTACACAATTACATGAGGTCAAATGGGGGTGGCAGAGACTGAAAAGCAGGAGCTAAAGTTAGCATTGTGTATTTTTATGACCTTTGGTGTGTTTACAGAATACAGAAGCCATTGTCCGGAATACTTTCACATCTCTCCATGCTGAGGGGGAGGGACCTGGCGAAGAGGATTATGAACAATGCTCTGCTGGTGCATGAAAACCAGAGCCAGTATCGCAGCAGCAATGGCTTGCTGACCTCCACCCCAGCATTTCACCCTAAGCCAATTTAAGAGCAGACAAGAAATGTAAAATACACACCGGCATGTGACGATGAATGGGAAAGCAACCTTACTTTCCCCCCAAAAAAAGCAACAAAACCAGTCTTAGCCTTTTGAGATTTTGTACATAACTTTGGAGCCCACACAATTCCAGATTTTCATATTCTGGACAACTCCTGGTAAACACAAGATAAAACAATACATACACAAGTGCTTCTGTTGCAGAAATAGTTCTATACTTGCCCTTTCTTTCCTATGCAGAAAATGTTCCTATAGAGGAACCTTGCCTATTACTTGTCTGTCATGTTCTTCATCACTTTTTTTGCCATCAGGAGCATCCAATGTTAACTGAATAAAGAAAAGTTACTTTCACAAGCTTTTTGGACACAGGTGTTGTAATTGGATGCTCATCCTGGTGCAGTCTGTTTTGATGGAAAGGTATTCTCAGGTCATGGAGAGGCCTCAAACATGGAAGGAACAGATTTACACTTGCTTGTAGGTTCTGTATTATTCTAGTTATCTATAAAATACGTATATAGCTTAAACAAACTACCTTGCTCCTCCTACAGGAACTTTAATGACTGCCTTCTTTTGTCTTAGCAACTTAGAAAGGAAACTTCTGTAAGCATGAAGGGGATTTTGAGGGGTTGCATTTTGGGTTTTTTTGGTGTTTTGTTTTGGTTTTGTCAGGATGGTTGCACGGATTTCTCAGCTGCACTCCAACTGAACATGATTCCTGCAGATAACATCACTACATTATGACTGTTGCTGCTATACAAACCCCGCCTTTTTTTTTTCTTCCACTTGCTGCAGTACTCTGGGTCAAAACCATGAACTAAGGCTTTTTAGAAACCAGAAAATCTCCTGACCATGAACTCAAAAGCACCTTTTTCCACTAGAGGTTTTCCTACTTTTTCTACTGGGCACAGCAAGCAAATGATATTTGGCTTAAGCACCTCAGACCTAGAAATGAGCTAATAGAAAAGAGCAACATATTAAACTTCATTGTATGAAGTAGTAGAGTGATCAAAGCATCAAGAGAAAGAGGACGAGTCAAATCCACTCCCGGTTTACCTTGCAGGAGAATGCCACTGATCAATCATGTCCCTCAAACTTCAGAAAAGTTACTGTCTGCTGGCAGAAGAAAGTGCCAGATGCAGATCCCTGCAGGGCTCCCAGTGACTGCATACCAGCAGCAGCCAGCATGCCCAGCCTCCCACAGGGCAAAGGGAGGCTGGTTTGGGTCATCTCTTTTCTCTGTCACCTTCAGTTTTCTGTTTCCCAGAAAACCCTGCTGAGACAAACCCTCCTCTATCCCTAGTTCCTCCCTATTTAGTAAATACCTTCCCCAGTTCTATAGAACTACATATGCTCTAGAAAACTATTTACCTGCTCAGAATCTGCTTAATAGCACTTGTGGACAGAAGTTCTTGGACTAGAAACTGAAGGCTACTGGCGACCCTGAATAAGTTGCACTGATAAAACTCTTGTCAAAGAAACTGTTACAACCTTTGGCTCCTCTAACAAGGCACCGTTGCACGCATCAAGTTAAAAAAATAAAAAAGTGCGTTACTGCAATCTGTGCTGCTTCCCTTCTGATTTTGTCCCTTTTAACAGATGCTAAGAGATACCCATTGCTGGGGAAAATAAAAACAAGCACAGGTAAGTTTTTGCATTCTATAGTAGGCGAATTTCCTGCAAAACCCAGACTTCTAACTAATGTCTCAGTCTCTGCAAAGGTCACAACTCATCCTGTGAATATCAGAACACTTTTAAAATTGTGGTATTCAAATGAGCAACTTTTCTTTGCATTGTTTCAGACCATGACAGTACTGGGGGGGAGGATATACAAACAGACAAACCCCACCAAACAAACAACCAACAACAACAAAAAAAAAAATAAAAAAAATAAAAAAAAATTAAAGCACCACACAACACATTAGGGAGAAAAAAAAAGACAAAACCCAAATATTAGGTTTGGAAAAGTCTGGCTGAGAAGAATTTGAAGATTTTTTTCCTCAGACTTTCAGAATATTCCCAGGAGCCACCTTTGTAACATGGTCTCTGTGCTCTGAACAGGTTAGCAAGCTGGTTGAAGGAGACAGAAGATGTAAATACCTTACAAATGCTCAGATGCTGTTGCAGGACATTTACGGTGTGCTCCAAAATGAACTGTCACCCCAAGTCGCATTGCTCATATCATTAGCCTTTTCACTGTCTTCTTCCAGGCAGTTGGCCACTGCCTCTACACACCACCATATGTACATATCCCATTGTCGTGGTTTAAGCTCAGTGGTAACTCAGAACCACGCAGGCTCTCACTTGCTCCCCTCCTTCCTCCTGCCCCCACTCCCGGAGGGATGGGGAGGAGAATTGAAAGAAGGTAACTCCCACGGGTTGAGATAAGAACAGCCCAGTAACTAAGGTATAACACAAACCACTGCTGCTACCACCAATAACAATAATGATAAGGGAAATAACAAGGGAAGAGAATACAACCACTCACCACCCACCGACCAATACCCAGCCTGACCAAGCAGTGATCTAGCCCTTCTGTGTAACTCCCCCCAGTTCATACAGTAGGCATGACGTGCTGTGGTATGGAATACCCCTTTGGTTAGTTTGGGTCAGATGTCCTGTCTCTGCTTCCTCCCGACTTCCCCTCCTCCCTGGCAGAGAATGAGACTCAGAAAGTCCTTGGTCAGACTAAACATTACTAAGCAGCAGCCAGAAACATCGGTGTTATCAGTGCTGCTTCCAGGCCGAAAGTCAAAAACACAGCACTGCACCAGCTACTAAGAAGGAGAAAAATGACTGCTTCTGCTGAACCCAAGACACCCACACACTTCTTCAGCTACGTGTGTTCTAAGGAGATAGCTTTGTAACAGCTCTCCAGAGTTCCTCTGTGCCAGTCTGGGGGCATTAGAAGGCAGAAGGAGCTAATGCACCACACCAAATATCTTCCAACATGTTGGTCAAAGGTGGCACTTGAGCAACAAAGAAATTAATGTTTCCTCCTCCAATGAGCTCTACTTCTCAGTGACGCTTAGAAAGAGCCTTCCTTGAGCTGGGGACTGGAGTTATTATACTTGTTGCTCCCTGGCAAAGCAAGCTCAGAAGGCCAGAACATTTAGGCTGTGTTCCTAGCTCACCAAGCTCTTTAACAGTTCACATGATGAAGGCTACTCTAGGAAAGATTCTGGGTGCAAAAGTCTAAGCATATAAACCGTCATCAGCCAAAATTCCTGATATCAATGCAAGAATATCACAACTCTCCACAGCTGTATCTTTAGCACAAACCAGAAGCCAGCAGTATTGCCATCCTGGGATCTAACTCCTACGTGCTTTATTTTAGCAGTATCCTGGCTTGCCAGATCTGTGGTTGTATCATTTTTGAAAAGGCTGGTTGTTATGGGAGTAGAAAAAGAAAAAGGGTTTCAGACCTAAAGAGCAGCCAGATTGACAAAATCAGTTTACATTTCATTGTTATTTAAACTCTAGTAAAGCCAGCCCTAAGAACAAGGGAAATCTGGATGAAATCCAGTAGATTCTTTAGCCTGACTAAATAGTGCTATACTGAAAGCTGAGACAGGGAGAAAAGACTTTAAACAATGCTTGCATCCTCTGCATCCTTGGGCTGACCTGGCACAGCGGTTTAGGACTTGGACACGTTTGACCATCCCAAAGGCCTGTTTTTAAAGAAAGCATCAGAGCACTCCTATCAACAGTCTGCACAATCTGTCCATACATAGCCTTGTGACTGGATCTCCAGTCCGTCTTTTGTGCCACGCAGCAAGGATCTGAGCACCCTCCCTTCTGAGTGGAAATGTCAAAATCCTCCTTATAGCCTTCTGCTGAGTACATCTTCCCCCTTTGCAATGTTTCTTTTCTCACATCTAGCTTTCAGTCCCTCTTCCTCCATCAAACCTGGTTTAAACCCCTCATTCTTAAGTTAACAACTCTGTGACGTTTTGATTTAGTTCAGTTAAGACTGCCGGTTTAGGCTTTTTGTATTTGGTTTGTAGTTTCAAAAAGCATATTCAAGCTGCTAATAAGCAGTTAGTCTGTCAAACCTTACCCCCCCCCCCCACAGTATCTTTAAGAATTTAAAGATTTTTTCCCATGCAGTGTTGGTTGTTCAAAAATATTTATAAAATTAACAATATATACATATTTGAAGGTTTTTATTGGAGCTGAATGATGCTTGAATCATTGCAAAACACAAGGCTTGTGACTTCTTTTTCTTAAACTCAAAACCCAAGCCAGACATTTAAAAAGAAATTGACTGAAATAAACTTTTCAACTACATTTTTATAGTCAAAATAAAAGCTTAAGGGAAATGTAATATTGAAATAGTAAAGAGCAAATCATTCCTAAAGTGACCAAAACAACCATCCTCCTGCATTCTTAAACAATAACATATTGCTGGCAAACCTATGTGATCACCAGAAATAACTATAATTGATCTGTAGATCAATTTGACCAGGAAAGCAGCACATACCTTTCCAATCAGTAACTCACGAACTTCACCCTGTATTTCCATTGTGCAAGACCACAGAGCGTCCCTTCTCCCCCTTTGCTCTCACTATGGCACACCAGTATTACCCAATACACTTTCTTGTTGCCTGAGTACAGCCAGTCAACCACCTATGTCCCAAACTGAGTCCATTTTAAAATATTTGTCTTTAGTCTTGCCCAGTCTTGCACATCTACCATAACATCATAGATAGGACCTTCCACACAAATAAATAGTTTTAGAAATGTTATTCTCTTTCCTTCTCTGTTTCATACACATATTTGGGCATCATCTTGCCACTTCCTGGAATACTGGAGAGTTTCCACTGACCAAAGTTGTCTTTATCCCAACACCCATTACAGGAAAAGAATGAATGCCCCCAGTATAACAGATGATCCCTCCAACCTTTAATCATAGCAATGAGAAGGAAAAGATTTCAGCTTCTCTTTTAACGTACTTTATCAATGAACAAACATCATGTGCTCTTCAAGGTGACAGTTATTAACAGGTTGCTTGTTGAATTCCACCAGGATAGGCATATTTTTTTTTTTTTGCTTTCTGAAGGACCATGAGACAGAAGTACCAATATTTTTTAGTAGCCCCAGAACAAAGAACTCTTTGTTGCCTTAAAGTGAATGCTTCTTTAGAGATGCATTTCTTTCTCAAAAGAAGTAAGACTAAACCATAACATGAATCTCTTCGCAGACTTTCACAAGTATTTCAGCCAGGTTTCCCATACCAAATTATCAGCCCACAGATGATACATAGAAATTCCATTTGCTGGAAGCTGGCCACCTACTCCTGCAGTGGTATGGGGGTCACTGCATGCTCACAATGAAAGCACCACATGATGTACATGACATGTACATGACATGTATATGACTGCTCTATGTAGACAAAAAGGCAGATTAGCGTGGCCCAAGGTACCATGAGTAAGAAGTACCATAGAGGATGCCAGCTGCCCCTGTAAAATCTTTGCAGGGCTACAAGAAGTCTAGGCTAGTGGTCCTGGGGAATTTTCCATCCTTGAGTCACATGAGAAGGAGGACAAGAAGAGTGGGATGCATCAGTACCATAATGACAACCACACTTGCTATGACCTACTGGCACAAGATCAGAGAAGCAGATGATGGAAAAGGAGAGTTTTCTATTTTCAGTCCAACAGAACAAGTATTTTTTCTGATGTCCAAAGTAGGAGGCTTGATCTTCTGTAAAAAAGAGTTTCAATATTGCAAGATACTTTCTCTGGCTTGTAGGTTCAAAGTAAAAAAGTGACCAGCAAAGATCAAAAGCCTTGTTCAATCATGGCTGATAAGCATGTGCTTTATAGCACGTGTCCTGTAAATAGGGTCCTTACCTTTCACAGGACACTGTAGCTGTGGGACCACCTAGAGCAGGGAGTTGTGGGACAGGCCATCTCCCAGTTTACTATGGAAATAAAGAATAATGAGAATCTACAGCTGTAGGTACCTATGAAATGTATTTTAGTCTGAGATTTGTGTTCTTTTAATAGGGCAAGGAAACCTTGTTAGATTAGTTGCATTGAGTTTACAAACCCTTAGAACAAGTTACTTATTATAGCAATACAATAACAGCAATTTTGCTTTTTTACTGATATTTCCTTTCCATTCCCTTAACTTCTTATTTTCTGGTTCTTCTTTCCCTCCATTTAATCTAATTAGTTTAGTAAAATGTTCAAATTTATTTACTTGTCAAAAAAAGTGCAGATTGTTGCATTCCTTTTTCAGCTAGTTGGAACTACACTAGAGTTTAAATGTCTCTCACAATGCTTGACCTCCTCATTCCCAAGACAAGAAAATCCTTCCAGTTTTAATGAAGGAGCACCATTGTGCATGAAGCAGATGACTAGCACTGAGAACAGTTGATTGTTTTCCAGCTTTTGCCATGTGCTCCTTGGGTGTTTTCCAGGAAATCATTTTGCTTTGCTGTGTCTCAGTTCTCCATGTATGAAATAGAAATAACAACAAGCAGCATGATATAGGAACATTCACAATTTTGTTTTGTGGTTCTAACACCCTAAAAAAAAAAGTAAGGAATATATACCTTTTCCATCAGAAAAGAAAACATATAAACACACTTCATCCACAGCATCATTTTTGCACATGGGAATAAGAACTGGATTTATAAACTGAAAGGAGAGAGAAACGTTATTCATCACACTGTAAGAAATCCCAGCAGAGACAGCTTGATCGCAGGGATCTTAGCACCCTAAGCAATCTTTACATACACAAATGAAGTCCATAAGTAATCTCTGTATTTTGTTACATGAATAGGGGCTCAGGATATCTGCTTCCCCAGGGAACTGTAGAGAAAGAAAGCATTAACAGTAGCTAAGAGAAAATAATTATTATCCAGTGACACCAACTAAAGTCACAACAAAAAAAATCCAGTGATAAGAAACATCTGGCAATAAAAGAGAAAGAGGGAGATGCTTCCTGAGAAATTTGACCCTCCTCAGGGCCAGAAAAAAACCGGATGGCACATACAGTTTTATAGAACATATCCACCACTGTTTACTATCCGTTTGCCCCAGGGCAGCTAAAAAGTTCATGTTAGGAGCAGCATTCAATAAATATTTAGCTTTTTTTAGAATGGATTTTCAGTAGTCAAGAATTTCCTTTATATGGGATACAACTTCTGTCACATTGACTAATACTTAATTTTTCACATACTCAGAGAGCAGCCATAAGTTTCAAGTTACTTTGAATTCATGGGAAAAAAATACCAGCATATGGGGAAAAAAAGTCATGTTTCCATGAAAAAGCATAATGTGCAACTTCCTGTAATAGAGAGCTCTTTGAAACAGCAGAAGATAGTGGTTCTCTCCAGCATTCAGCAGGATGCTAGAAATGCAAAGATGAACTATGCAGAAGCACAAAACTAATCACTGTATTATTACATACTTCCTACAGAGAACTGGACATAGACAGCGCTTGTGCCACCTGGGGCCACTGGACTGATCCCCTGACTTTTCCTTTTTTCTGGTGCGGGTGCACGCTCCAGACCTTCCTAGGGAGTCTTAGGGCCTGGATAGCTGTGCCTCCACCAAACCCGTCATCTTCTGGCAGAGGCATAACTCTGCAAAAACGGTTCTCAAGGACAGTCCAGCACATTAACCACTCAGAGCCCAGCCCAGGGCCTTCGACCTCCTTTCCCCGCCTCTGTTAGGCTGGAGGGACGCAAAAGGAAAACTGGATTTCTCATTTGGCATGAAAAAGGGGGTGAAGTATGCAAGGCATCTATTCAGGGCTGTGTTTGCCTGCCCTCAGGCTGCAGGGAGCCCCTCAGAGCAGCGCTTGCCCTCTCAGACTTCAAGCGTTTTTCCCAGCACGGGAGGCTGCAGCGGGCGGCGCTGCCCCCCAGCGCTGGGCGCCCGTCTGCGCACCCTCTCCCCACCCTCCGCTGGTCGGTCGGTCGGCACGTCTGCTGCCTTTCCACCTAAAGCCAGCTCCGAAATCATTCCATGTCTTTTCTGAGATCTAGACTATAGATATATATATAGATCTATATGCCCTTAGATCTATTTTATAAATATAGCTGTATATATGTTTCATAGATCTATATACATCCTATGAACATAACTACAGAAATATATATTTTAATATTTATATATATATGTGTGCCTGTGTGTGTATATATACATATATATCAAGACACAACTGTAAATATTTACACTTGTCCCATAGGAAAGCACATTTCCGCATACCCATCCCACATTGATACTTTATCCTTGCTTGTATTGATATCAGCACAAGGGACAAGTAATACAGCAATAAATATATGGGAGCATAGTGCCAGACTTGGCGAAGAAGCACTGATAATTCAAATAGTTCTCAAATCTGTGACAATTGAGGGTCCGCAAGCAATAAAGGTGGTGCTTCGTATCCTCATTTCACTTTCACAGCTGAAACCCAGACCAACAGGGAACATCCTGCTTTGTAAATGCATGCTTGCCCTCCTCTCCTCCCACCCCTCCCCATCCTCTGGTGCTCTTCTCCTAAGATTTTATGATTATTTTTATTCCAAACTTTCCATAAGATATGGATTGACCTTTTATACACAGCAAGAAAGCCATAATTAAAGCTAGACATTCCCTTCAGCTAGAGGCTTATGTTCTTGAGTCACATTTTCCTCCATAAAATGCTTGGAAGACTTCTGAAAGAGTTCTGCAACACTTCCCAACAAATTGTGTGACTTCTGCTAGGAACAGTAAAAGTGTACTGCTAGAAAGTAAATCATGCCTTCTGGGTCTATAGCTACCCTCCTAAAAAAAACCCATTGATGATCACAACTGGATGTCACACTGCTAGGAATGGTCACTTTTGAATATATGGGTGAAATCTTCATGTGTAGATTAACCCCAGTTCAACACTTTATATCAACTTTGTCAAAATTTACAGAGACAGCCACCTTGTAAAAGCTACAGAGGAAAGTCTGTTTTGCCATCTGCCCTCTCCCAAGAACCCTCCATCCTACCATGGTTATGTAGGTTGTTCTACCTGCATAGAGTCCTACAGCAGTGAGTGACCACTACCATTTTCTAAGGATATGGTCTAAAGTAAGGACTTAGCCTCATTATTTTAAATACAATCATCTTATGTTTACCCTAGACATGATTAATCTAAGATTTATCACGACTTGGCTGGGCTCCAGTGCCTCCAGTGCAGAACTGCACCCCCACAACCTCTGCAGGAGAGTCAGTCTGCCAAAATTCTCCCTGGGTCTTCAGAAAGCACTCACACCAGATCTTCAGGATGACTCAGTGAACAGCCCTTACCTCTCACAAAAAGAAAACTAATCCAGAGATCTAAATTAAGATGACAAACCTTAGAAACTATGCAGCTATACAGCATCACAGAAAACAGACACTTTGAATAAATGCAAGAGCTGGAAGAGAAGTTGTGCAAGGAGTTACTCAAGGCAAAATGTGGAAAAGCTAAAACTGCTTCAGGAAGAGCACAACGTTCTCTGTGAACAGGAACAACAAACTGTACTTTCCTTTTGATTTAATTAAGGCAAAGAACAATTTAAAGGATACCTCAGAATTGTTTTAATTAGGAGATGAAATGATAAAATACATGGACAATTAGTTTGATTTCATATGTTAACAACCTTTGTTGTGTTACACATTTTAAAATAAACATATCAGGGCTAAACAAGCTGTTAATATTTATGTGCTTCCTAGCATATTTATTAATTCTGACTGCCTTCCAATGCTGGACCAGAACATTTGATGTTTTGAGTTCATCCAGATAAGCATAAAAACACCCTGGTATACATGTTGCCCAAATACAGCTGAAGAATTTTCCTAGTCATGCTAAGCATGCTTATTTACACTGTACTCTCCAAGAAGCATGGATCAACAGAAAGACTGGCTTTTATTTTTAAAAGAAAGCAATAAAGAATTTATAATATTTTCTTAGCTACATAGGCACATTGGGGGCTGTAATACAAAGCAAAGCATTTAAACTTGGAATAGTGCCTTTTAGTTACAGTAACAAATCCCAAAACTTACCTAAAGCAAGATTTGGGATTTTGCTATTAAAGGGTTGCAGCAGAGTCACCCTAGACACAGTAATGGCCTGCCACAGTTCAGTAAGACAATACATTAATCCCTTAGATGCTCTTAAACTAATTTTGGAAATTGCCCTGCCATTCATAACACAACGCTTTGTCTTCACATATCCATTTTCTGCTGCAGCTAGCAGTAGTTAATACTTTTTGACACTCCATCACCCTAGCAGCTGTTTTGTTTTGGTTTTGATACCGCCTGTGGAAAATGTGACATTTTAAAGTAGAAGGAAAGAAAGAATCAAAAAAGAGAGGAACCAAGCACTGAATAATGAGAGACTTCACCCTCATGTGAGAGTAGCTCCACTGGCATGGAAATAGATGGACTAGCAGATACAAAATCAAGGGAGGCTTTCTGGTGATTGCTGAATCATTTCTCCCTTTGTTATCGCTATAGGGCTTCCTGTCAGCAAGTGCATTCAGAATACTACCTAAAGGCCAGATCCCATTCACTGAGGAGCCCCAATTAGCCGTGTGATGTCAGGGGACCTTTTCACATTTAACACATTCACACTGTATCAGAATAATGTTTATCCACTTCCAAAAGTAAAGCAGTAAAGAGAACTG
Source organism: Psittacus erithacus (assembly GCA_009867235.2). NCBI lineage: Eukaryota > Metazoa > Chordata > Aves > Psittaciformes > Psittacidae > Psittacus > Psittacus erithacus. The sequence continues at coordinate 41,328 of WYDI02020057.1, read as the reverse complement.
GAACACACTCATGTACCACTTTTGGGGGCTAAACCAGATTTTTACAGTGTGCATATCAAGATTTGTTCTGTTCTTTCCTTTTCATCCATCAGATAAGCACTATTCAACAGGATTTTCTTGCTGTTTTCATTTTAAAGGAACAGAACACAACATAAAGCAGGCCCTTTAAGGAAATGAATACACACATTTTACTGAGAATAAAATGAACTGAATTTACAAGTCTAACAGTCACCCTGTCTTTGGGGTTATTGGATGAGGACCTCCAGAAAACTAAGACTGAGAGCCTGTTCTGACCTATTCTCTGCAAGATGCCTGAATTCCCCCCAACCAGCAGCACAGGCTGAGAAAAAGCTAGGTAGGTGCTCCAGCTTTAGGGCTACAGAAAAATGAGGCAGGCATTATATGCAATTTTCACCAATAGCTGGACTTTGACAGAAAGAGTCACACAGAGCTAACTAACCAGAGGAGCCACCTCTGCCTTTTAGTACAAGTCCCTGCTGCAGAGCACTTGGAATCCTTCAGCAGCAGAGGTTTGATGCCTGCAACCAACAGAGTCCCCGGGGCAGCCTGGTCCCCATCAGAGACAGCCACACACCAAAGGAAAAGTGCAGATTTGTAACTGGACATTCAACTCCCACTGTTCCCAGAGTGACTCTTGCTTACAGCTTGCTCATTTTTATTTTTCTATGAGAAAAACAAAACAGCTCAAGATAACAAAAAGATAGTATAATTGTCTGTTAATAATGAAGAAGCAAGACAGTGGAAGCACTTTCCACTCAAAACAAGGGCCTCAAGCAAAAGCTGTTCAACCCCATCACACTCAGTAATCTCAGAGAAGTACTGTGAAGTGAGAGGAGTGTATTTGTTGGTGTTTTGTTTGAGGTTTTTTTTAAGAGAAAAAGAACTAAAAAATACACACAGGATTTGTTCTGCAGGGAATCCTGTCAACTTCAATGAATAAGACATTATAACATGACAGGTTAAGGTTCCAACAGGTTTTTACTGCAGATTAGTATTTGCAGGGTGACCTATTGTTTTATTTGGGAGGTAGCATAGCTGTTGCCCATATTACCAATTTTTTAACTTGTGCTGGGCTAAGATCTCTTCTGCTCAATGCACGCATCACACAGCAATAAAACCTGCCAGGCTGTAAGAACTCCTCAGGGCTTACTTACTGTGCTACATTAGAAGACCAAATGATGCTGAATAGAACACACATTTTATTAATATCTTCCTGCCAGTCCCATCTTATTTTAAGCATGCATCTTATTTCAAATGATGCAGGACTTCAGTTCTCAAGTAATAGCAACAAAGAAAACCTGCCTGTGCTGGCAAAAATTTAAGCAATTTTATGAACTTCCGAGTCTGTATAAACTGGAACTGAACAATAAAATGCATAAAAGAAAACAGCGGCTATGTTTCATATAAAGCTGCGTACATGAAATCTGCAGCAACGAGTAACATAGTGTTTGAAAATGCCGGTATCCAAAGCCCAAACTCTCAGGAGTTTGCCCATGAAATTCATATTACAGTTGTAGCTGCATTCCAAAAGGGGATAACTTAAACAAGGACTATTTAGCTTGTTTTATTACCAAGATTACATTTGATATTTATTTAAATCCATCTATAGTTATCAGGTTTTTTCTTGAATTAAGCTAGTTTCTCTAAATCTTTCCTGTATTATAATGAACTAAATATCTCTGTAGGAACATTAATTACTTCCTACATTACACTTTCAGCATTTCCATTGAGACTTAGAAGAAAACAACAACCCAAGACTCCCAGCAAGCATAATCTCACAAGTAGTGCAGTTCAGGAGTATCCAGTTTGGTTCAAGACAGCACTCCTTTGAAGATAAGTAAACACACATGTGATGGTGTATTTTATATCAGGGAGGGGTAGGGTTTTTGAGTTAATTTCTACTCCTCTTAACACATACGTTACCATAAACTTCAGGGTTTAAAATTTTATTACTTACAACTTCAGACAGTCCCATCTAGCTTTCAGGGGTAATGGAAGAAGCGCACAACATGTATAGACAGCTTGAACAAAGTACCCTAATAAAAAAAATCCTGGATGTTACAATGAAAGTCTGCTATGGCACATCAAATCACTATAGGCATCAAAATAAAAAGTACTATGTGTTTTAATAGACAAACCACAGACTGATTTAATTATACAATAAAAATGTCAGTTAACTAAATAGCATAAGGGTTTTTTCTTTTTGTACCTTGTATATGAATTCTTTTCTTAGACAATCTTAAGTACTCCCCTTTCTTTACTCATCTTTCTAACATAGCTCTATTTTCATAAAGCATTAAGCTATTTTGATAATTTATATTAGTCTTTGAGACAGAGCATTCATCTTGATTAATAGCAAGCATGAAGGCTTTCTAGCAGCAGAGTGTGGAAGACTACCAATAATACATTAGCTGCAAACATTACCACCTTTTCACTGGGCAAAATTCACAGGCTCTTAAATACGGCCACAGGATAATTCCCTGTTTTCAGAGCGAACTACATCTGTCAAGAGTAAATAAGATATACCCATTATTAGCAAGAACACATATACCAGAACTTCTCAACTACAAACCCTCAGAATCAGCTTTTTGATTTACAGCATCCAAAAGAAAAAGGTAAACTTACAAATGCCTCTAAACTCCTTACATCAGGTAACAATGTTTTCTTCTAATAGCCTACCACTATGAGGTAAGTAACCATACTCCCCCTCAATAAACTACCTTAAGTAGGTTACTGTCACCTGTCTCTTTTATTTTCATCAAGCACATTAAGCTACCTATTTAAAGTGTCTGGGTTTTTTTCTCCTTCATAGTACCAACTGGAAGATAAAAAATGCAGTAAAGAAAGGCAGCTGCTGTCCTTCTTTCCCGTTTAGCAGTCTCTATGCTAAATAAGTAATGTAGATTAGAATATACTTGTCAAACATACAGGAAGTGTTTCAGTTGTGATGAAAAAAGAACTGCTGTTTTCATTGTTATGTAAATAAGGTAATGGCTTAAAGTGCTTTAATTTTAAAGAATTTATAAATACCTGATTTTTTTTTTTTAACCTATGCTACTGCTACAGAACTCATATTGTATCTTGCTAGTTTACCATCTAATGGTGCTCAAGAATACAAGTGGAACTGATATGGAAAAGCAACCTAATTCTTCTCAGTGGTTGCTACCCCATGGTAGGAAATCTGAATTTTGTATAAAGTCAGCCTCCAAGAGCTGTAGTTTACAGCCTGCCATACTAAGGTTGACCAGCACTTAATATGCAGTGTTGCAAACTATTAGGCCAGGAGATGTTTATTTGTGGCTCAGCAGCACCTTTCCCAAGGCTAGGACAAATAATCAGAACAGAATTATTTCTGCTGAGTTAAGTCTGCCCATGCTCATGAGTCAATAAAGTAGCTGGCTGACATCACTGAAGTGGTTAAACAATCTCAGGTGCTTTCAGTGAAGCAGGTGCTGTTTGTAATCCATGTGTCTGAGGTAAAGAAAATACTTAATTTGCTCTGGGTATCAAGGTGGTGATTCAGGTGGGGTTTTTTAGCTGTCTTCTGAGAGTGTTTTTCCTTCATAGGTACTGCAATGTACATTAATTATGTAAAGGGAACAGAAAGAAGGGGTTGTGGGGTTTTTTTCCTTATGGGAACTCAGGTAAAGTGCAAACTCCTCTTTTGTCCTTCATGTATAGGGAAGCTGTGATTCACCACTTGTCCTTCATGTATAGGGAAGCTGTGATTCACCACTTTTCCTTATTCTACCTTTACTAAGAAAAACTATTGTACCACTGTGATAGATTTGGAGGTGAAAAGATGTATGCAAAGCTGTACTCAAAAGGACAGGATCTGGGGGAGAAACTCTTGTTACAAGTATCAAAGCTGAAGCATTTGAATACCAAAATAGTTCTGGGAGAACTTTTCTACATGTTACTTTTTAATGTAGGGTGTAGTTATTACATGGCTATGTTTCAATTTTTTCTGGTGTCTGCCTTTCTAGAACCAGGGTACTACAGTTCCCTGTTGTTTATCAACCTGAGTGCTATCCCCTGTTTTCCTATACTGGTAAATATTGCTATGTTTGTGGCAGAGGGAAATTGTGTGTGACAGAGTGAATACCACTCCCTGTAGAATGGTGTTCATCTGTTAGTATTTGGTATTATCTTACTTATTCTAAGACAGACTTCTCTTTCAGGGAAGTGATCAGCCTGTTTGGGGAACTGCTGGAGAAGAGGCTAGGAAAAAGGATAAATGTCTAGCAGGAACACAGTGATCATCCTGTAGCATGTTCTTAACATTCTAGATGTAGCTTCCAATTAAGGTTTTTGCTAAAACAAAAATTCTTTTTTCCTAAAGAAATATTTATTTTATACATAAATTTAAGTCAGGCTTTTTTGTTCAGGAGGAAGAACTTCACATTATGTTTCTTCCATACAAACAGATTAAATGCATCTCTTTTCTTTTCCTGTGTAATTATCATATGTACCTCTATGGAAAAACTGATGTTGTATTTCTCTTCTCCTTAGATCCTAGCATTAACCATATAGTTTGAAGTCCAGTTGGGGCTTTTGTTAGCCTGGAAATGTAAGTTGTTACACTGTGGTTCTGGGAGTCATGTTTGGGAGTGGAAATTTATGGCTAGTAATGATGCTTAAAACAAATGTTCAGGATAGTTTCAAGATTATGCAATTTAGACATGTTGATCATAATTTAAAAATTAACACAAGACATGTTTATTCCCTTATTTGGTGCAGTGAAGTTTACATAGAAGGGGTCTCTGGAGGGAAATGGTGCTGAGTTAGTGATCTGAATGCTAGGATTTTTTTATAGGTTTGGCTGCTTTTCAACTACAGTCTAATTAGATTTGACCTGCTTTTTGAAGTTTTTCTGCAGTAGCATTTTCTTCTTTCTAGTGTCTTCCAGGTATCCCTCAAATCTCTAAGTTCACATCTAGTTCAGGTATTACAGAAGGAACAGTGTGTAATAAATCACAGCAGATGAAAACTCAATCCTAATTTTTTGGTTGATAAACTTCATGAAGGATTGCACCAGCAATTGCCAAAATTTTAAGGCCTACCTCTGAGCTGTGATAAAGAAACTGTACAATAGCTTTTATTTTATTAGAGGAACAGTCATTGCTTGTTTTAGTTTCACTAGCAACAGAAGCACGAAATTTAGCTTTGCCTGTAACTGATTCCTTATGCTCCAGGTCCAGCCAATCTTTTCTGAAATAGATTTGAAGGGAAGTCCTAGGGAATTGTCAACATCATTTACAATCATGCAGAGCCTGATCCTATAATTGGACGCCACTTTGTTCCTTTATGTAAAACTTCAGAGGATTGCTCAGATCCATGAACTGAAGCAGACAATTTGATGTCAGATTTGAGAAGAGTTACCATACTGATTTATTAGGGCTAAATTTTTTATTAAATGCTTTTTCTTTGATTTTTTTTTTCTTCCAAAGAAAAGTCTACAATAAGACAAACATGTTGAGTTAGAGACACACTGTGCTTTCTTTTCCTTTTCAAAAGTATATTTAACTAAAGATTCAGAAATCAGGTTGATAGCAACTATCACTTACAGGTAGTACAGTAGGCCTAGCAGATCTGATGGCTATAGATGACCTTTTTCCTAGTTGATAAATATGCAAGCATGAATTTAATTATTTGGGCAGTGGTTTTGGGCAGTAGCATAGGCTTATTTCCTTTTTATGGTTGCCTACCATAGCATTTTTAATGTAGCATTTGTTATTAATGATTTTACCATTTGTTATTTTTATTGCTGCTGCCAACTACACCAACTACAACTTGTTGAATTTTTAACATACAGAGAACTTGTGTTTTTCTTTTTTGCTGTACTTGAGTCGTGGGATATCACTATGAAATGACTACTGCCTGGGTTTCCTTTATTAGAATTAGGGCTTTAATTACAGGATTGTCAGACCTTATTGAGCAAGTAAAGGTGCTACAGCTGACAAACCTTATGCCTGTGGTTATCATATACTTTATCCATTTACAGCCTTAGCATGGTTACATTATACTACAGGTTCAGCCCTACCTGAGGTTAAATCAGGAGTTCAGAGTTGTATAAAGAAGCCTGAAAATTCACCAGTAGTAATGGCTAGGAGTTTTGAGAGACCAAAATTAAGTCTGGAGTCCTGTCTCTGTATGCTGAGTTAGAAGCAGTCATTATCCTAGTCCTTAGGTACCCTGTGACTGAACCAGAGAGCTCAGAATGTGAGGAAAAATTAAAGAGGAGGAAACAAAGGCATTAAAATCAAGAGAAACAATGGGCTTATAAAGGCATTAATGGACTGTTAAGTTCTTATGTTGTATCTACTTTATACAATCATTTCTCTATAAGTGATTAGGAGGAGATAATGCAGGATATCTCGAGCTGAGATGGCACTTGGATTTACTTCAGCAGAGCAATGTATGATCACAGTGATTGATGGACAAAAGGTGAGTTCACAAGTTCTGGTCCTCAGCATGCAAAACACGCTGAGTGTAATCTTGTTATTAAGACAAAGGAAATTCATGCAGACTTCAGCTGATTTGGAATGCCTAAATTGAATACCAGGGACGGATATGCGGAGAGGAAGGGAACCGCGTTTTCCTTCCGGAAAACAGCCTTGCGGCGACGCTGGCTGCCCGAGAGCGCGCTGTTTCCCATTTCCTCACGCCAGGGTCGGCGTATCCCCGGGGAAAGCCCATCTCCCGTTGGCCACTTCCCTAAGGATGCCATCAGGTGGCGCCATTGTGCCGCCGCCAGCCCGGGAGCGGATCTACTGGCGCGGGTCGGGCGGGGGCTTCCCGGGGCGAAGCGAAGCTGGAACCTATGGGGCTGGGGACAGAGGGTACTCCTCCATGCGGAAGGCATGGAAAGGGCCGGGGTTAGGCAGCCCACTGTAAAAGCCGACTCGAAAATGATCGAACGTCGTCAAAACCCGACGTTTGAAGCTTCTGGGGACTCCAAGCACTGCGTTTGCTCTTGAGGGCTGCAGGGCTGCCTCCACGGAGAACCAGGCTGACTTCTAGTCCCTCAGGAACAACAAAAAAGAATCCTGCAGGGCTTTAAGACAGACTAAGCCCAGACCTAAAATACTGTAATGCTTTTACCAGCCGCTTTTCCACTTTTAAAACTGCCATTGGAGTAACTCAGTTCTCAGTTTACAGCTGGATGTTCAAGACTGGGTGTGGACTGACTTATCTGCTGTGCTGGCTTAGGGATCGCTCACAATATCATCATCAAGCTCCACAGAACTATATCTTCTTCCTAAGGCTTTTGGAAAGCAGTTTTGATGGTAAAGCAATTATGACAAAGTTGTGAACAGGCTGTATCCCGAAAACCCAGGAGTCTGCAGTGCAAGCTTTTGTAGGTCATAAAAAATGTGAGGTGTAGGAACTGGTTGTGCAAATTTTCTTTTGGGGATGCTGTTGTAATGCATTTAGTAAACATGGCCAGCATGCTAGGAAAATAGAGACTCATGGAAATATTTTCTCAGAAAAAACTCTCAGTGTCTCTCATCTGAAAGACATAATCTTATTATTCTTCTGTATATGGATTTTAATACAGAAAAAAAATGGATTCCAACATTTCAAACTTGGGCAAAGGTTATTAATACATTATGCTTTTTGAATTATTTGTGCTGTTTGACAGCTTTTGCATTTGATTTATCCCTGTACCATCACCAGAGTGGTTTGCGATCACACATTCATGAAATTGATAGTTTTGCAGGTTGCACGTTATCTTCTTGTCAGTTTAATCTATACCCAGATAGTCGCATATGGAGCTGAAATACTGAATTTGGTTATGACTGAATTTGGGGTTTTGGCCAGTAGGGCCAATACAATATTTCTGGTAATGTAGGAGTTTTTAAATTATATAATCGTGTTTGTGAATTTTGCAAAGTAAGCATTGGACTGTGAAGAATCACTTGGCTCATAACAGTTCATTCTACCAATGGCTAGGCTCTGATATGGAGAGATAAACTTTTTCTTTTTTACATCTTGTTCTGAGGGAATTTGGAAAGGTGTGTATTTAAAGCATGATTGCAACATTGCTTTGCTATTAGCAAATCTACATCTCGCCTCTGTGCCTTATTGTGCTTCTGAATGCATAATTTAGCAATTTCCGAGTTATTTGGGCTAGCTTTGTAGCTGCTTAATGAGAGCAATTCTTCAACTAATGCATTCACATCCAGAACTGATCTGATGATACAAAATGTTCTTGAATATTCATGTTCTTGTAGTAGTACTATTACCTAGGCTAATCTTTCAGTTAATACTCAAAGAATATACCAGTGCTAGTTCCTGAAAGCTTGTCCTTAGGGTGACCACTGTAAAACTCATCAAGCTTGACAAGATGATTTCTGCTCTCTTTTCAAACGCCTTTGTGAGTCAACAGTCCAGCTCTTACGGCTACAAAGTCTTAAAGTTGACAAAGAGCTTTGAAATATCTTATTCTGTAAGTTCTGACCAGTGTATGTTCTAGCTGTTATTACTTAGTAAAAAACTCCTACAATTATTTGATTACAGTAAGAGCAAGTCTTATAATAAGTGAATATGTTTCTCAGTGTTTACATCCTTGCAGCAGTAATATTGTTCACCTTGGCAGCTGTAGTTTTACATGGAATTGAAAGGCTGCATAGGCCATAATTCTCATTATAACTCGCAGCCCAGAAAGCCAACTGTATCCTGGGCTACATCAAAAGAAGTGTGACTAGCAGGTTGGAGGAGGTGATCCTGCTCCTCTACTCTGCTCTCGTGAGACTTTACTTGGAGCATTGTGTATAGTTCTGGTGCCCTCGACATAAAAAGGACATGGAGCTGTTGGAGCAAGTCCAGAGGAGGGCCACAAGGATGATCAGGGGGCTGGAGCACCTTCTGTATGAAGACAAGCTGAGAAAGTTGGGGCTGTTCTGACTGGAGAAGAGAAGGCTGCGTGGATATCTCATGGCAGCTTTCCAGTATCTGAAGGGGGCCTACAGGGATGCTGGGGAGGGACTCTTCATTAGGAACTGTAGTGATAAGACAAGGGGTAATGGGCTCAAACTTCAACAGGGGAAGTTCAGGTTAGATATAAGAAGCTCTTTACTGTGAGGGTGGTGAGGCACTGGAATGGGTTGCCCAAGGAAGCTGTGAATGCTCCATCCCTGGCAGTGTTCAAGGCCAGGCTGGACAGAGCCTTGGGCAACATGGTTTAGTGTGAGGTGTCCCTGCCCATGGTAGGGGAGTTGAAACTAGGTGATCTTAAGGTCCTTTCCAGCCCCAGCTATTCTATGATTATCTTACATTAATGCCATAAATGCCCTTAAGATCTCAAAGTTTTAAGAGCCTACAAGTTGAAATTGGAGTGTACTTAGAGATATCTAGCATGGTAAAGCATAACTTATTAGCAAAAGATATTTATTTAAAAAGGCTAGGTTGATTACAAGTTGTTCTGTATCAACATTAAAGCAAACAGAGTGGTTCGGACTATATAGTGAAGCAGATACCAGTCTTCCTCCGGAGGCAGCATGAACTTTTGCTCTCTTGCTCCAGCTAGATACTTGATCAACTTTTGCTCTCTAGCTCCAGCTAGGTACTTGATTCCACTAGCTCAGCCTATGTGCTATGCCCAATATTCTTTTGTACGGCCCTGGGTTTAATGGGTGGCTGTCAGGAGAGTGGTTTCTGTACACCTTCTGTTTGGGCACACAGTCTTGGACTGGGAAAGCGTAGACATTGAATAAGGGTTTGTTTTGGGGTTTTTTCTTTTTATTTTTTTTTTTTTGGCCTGTTTTTTGTTTAGGGATTTTTTCTTTTCCTTTTTTTTTTTTTTTTTTTGGTGAGTTATTCTCAAAATGAATTACATGCTAAACTGTATTACAGAGATTTTTCCTCCAAATGATGGATAGATTACTGTAGGGAAATGTAATTTTGCTCCTGTTTCAATGTAGCTACAACAATAAAAAAGGTTACTCCTGTATTTTGGCTTCAAAACTAAAGAATAAAAATTTCCCTGAGCTTCATGGAATACTTCACATGTTTTATGGTATCAGCCTCTTCCCTTGTCTGAGATCAGAGCTTCAAGTGAGCCAGAGAAGGAAATGACACATGATGGCGGGTTAATAAGCCTGTTCTGGGGACCACTCCAATCTATAAGGCCTTTTCTTGCGTTTATGCTTGACAAATTAAAAACCACACATGGTAATGCTACTACTAAGCTCTGCTGGACCTGAGCCAGTCAAGTCCCAAGCCTGTTATGCTCCCGAGCTGAATTCTGAATCCAAGGATCTGCATCTGGGGAGCTGAGTAGTTTGGATGCATGGGAGGAGCATTTTCGCCCTGGTGGCTGCAAGACTTTGGGAAGTGCGTTTCTGGCTCCTGAGTAACCTGTGTGTCAGCTCAACCCAGCTGAGTTTAATAGCTCTGAGCACTGCCTGTGCTGCAATTTAAGTGGTGCTCTGCAGAGCCACACAGTACTTGTAGTTTGCTTAATTTCTCATTAACCGTCATAATAAAGAGCTATAACTATACTGACACATAAATATATATTCAGCTAATGAGTCAAGCAAAAAAAGAAAGCAAAAGCAGCTACACTCAAGTGGCAAGCATTTCCCTCTGTGGATGGAGTTTACAAATAGTTTTTGTTAGGTACTTACTGCCTTAAGCTAGTTATTGGCCAAGAGATAACAAAGATGTATAAGGAGTTCTGGGGAAGAAAACAGAATTTCTGTATAGTCTGTGCCACCAGGGACTTCTGGTGTCTCTCTTACTGTTGTGTGAATTGCTAATGAGCTCAGCCTCACTGTCCAAGCCCTAACAGAGGAAGTAAGTGAAGCAAACTAATTTACTTCACTAACTGGAGTTACTGCTTACTGAAAAATAATAGAAGAGATAATAATTAATTTTTTTAGACAGAAGGTCCAATTGATATGACTGTAATGAGGTCATAAGTTGCTAGAAAAGTTCTGAAACTGGAAAACCAGGCTTAACAGCTGGATAGGATGAGAAAATTTTCAATATGATACGGCATATTTTATCTCTGGAGACTTTCTTCGTCAAAAGTATTTTGACAGTAGTTGATTAGGCATTGCAGACAGGTTTATTCAGGATGAAATAAACCTTGGCTATTTCTTCATTTCTCGTCTTGTACAGGTTGTGACTTTGCTAGATATCAGAATACAGATGCATGTGGTGAGTCTGGACACAACTACTGCAAAGTCCACTTCTACATATACCTGTGGCAAAGGTCTAGGAGATCTGCCTACTGATTTTATTCTTTATGTATTTCACATTATTAATTTTGATAGAAAGTGTTCTTAAGCGTTGGCTAAAATTTTGACTTCAAGTCTATGTAGGTATATTTTTAAGATAATGAATGTGGTAGGTCTCATTTGTAAGCTTGAAGCAAGCAAAAAAAAAAAGCTTGAACAAAAATTGTTCATTTTCCAATGTTACTTGCTACTTGCTTGAGACAGAAGGAAAGACATAATGGAAATGACTTAGTGTATTGTGCTCACTCTCGTTATGCCCTGTCATGAGGTTGTCTTTGCAGACTGGGAGAAATGACTCTAGTTTTGCAGCCTTATTGTTGTGCGCTGGAGATTTTGTATGTATGGGCGGGATAAAGAAAATAACATAATGTGAAGAAATGATCCAAATTGCCAGTCAAGGTCTGCTCTCCTTGCTGTTAACCTGTACATCAAAAGGAACATGAGTCTGCTAGTAAAAACTTTTTTCCTTTTTAGCTTTAAAATAAAAAAATATTCTCAGTCTACTGTCTCTAATGTTCTCTCTTCAGGCTTTTTGACCCTAGGTTTGCTTGTTGCTCTACAAAGAGTAAGAGTGCTGATTTGGGGTTGTACTGCTGTTCATATTGTATGAAATTTATCCATGAATCATCTTTGAATTTTCCTTGAAATACTTCGGTATATTTTTGAAAGTTTCATTTTTTAGTACTGGAGTGGAATTCTTCAAGATTTCAGTACTTATGTTACGTTTTGGTGGTTTGTTGTTTTTTGGGGTCTTTTTTTTGGTGGTTTGTTTTTTTTTTTTTAATCTACTGAAAAGCTGTTTATAATTTTGTTTTAATTCGAGCTTCCCTCAAGCAAAAAATGGACATGCTTGTAGTTGGAATTGGCTATAAAACATTTGTAATGCCTTTTTAAGGTATTTGCAAGCTGAGATCATAAGGATGCTCTATCTCATGCCATTAAAATGAGATAAGCATGCTATAATTGCTACTTCAAAACCTAGTAGCAAAAAATAAAATTGTCTGACCTTTATTTTAAAAGAACTGTCTTGTTAAGAGCAGAACTAAATAGTGACTATGCAGCTATTGGAAACAATGATCACTCTACCTTGTAATTGTACACTATAATCAGAAGTATGATGGCACAAAGTTCAAACTTCAAGATTAGAACCCCATGCAGAAAAAGAAAGCGTCAGGGAATGCTTCCTGGCTGAGCTTATTTTAGCAATGTTGGAAGTATCACAATATGTGTGACTTGTATTGCCAGCACACTTGCATCAGGCTATTTAAACCTCCTACAAGCAAGTCTGAGAAATGTTGCATAAAGGTAATTTCTAAGTCTCTTTCTTCTGCTTTCCTGATAAAAGCAGCCCCCTTTGAAATCAACACAGACTTGGTGTGAGTGTCTGAGAACAGAAGCTGGCCTGTAAATTAAAGCTGCAGTTGCCTTTGAACATGTTTTTCCAATAAAGTAGTCTTGAGGTGATTTCTGTGGAGTCATGCTGAGAAAGTCTGACACCGTCATGCTAGGACAAGTGCAAGATATTCAGGGTAAGTCAAGTCTGACCAGGAGAAGCTGTGTAGAAAACTAACTGGCATTCCCAATCAACAGTCTGTCATGAGCAGCATGAGGTCACAAATATAGTGGTTCAAAATTTCTCTTACAGTCTCCAAAATTTGTAAGTATTACCAAAGAAAAAGAATCACTCATTATGTGAACATACGTGTAACAAATTCCGGGGAAGTTTAATAGAAAATTTGTTTCTATACTTTTAGTTACAAATTAAGAGCTTTTATAATGGTTATAGTGAAGGAGGAATCTCAACTGAAAATACTAATGAAAGTGGAAGATGAGGTAGAGTTAGTGAAAAGAGAAGAAGAAATGTGCTAAAGGATGTCAAAGGAGAGAAATGTGCTAAAGGAGGTCAAAGGGGAGAAACATGCTAAAGCTCAGTCAAAAATGTAAACAGCTCTTTGAAAACCCACTGAAAAATTAAGTAGAGATTGTCAATGTGCACTGAGGATGTTCTTGTGGCTGTACATTAAAGAAAAGTGTGGAGAGTTATTGTGGAGAAAGCTTAGTGACATCCTCTTACCTTGAAGCTACAAGTGGTTTTCCTCTGTTCTCTGTGCCTACTGGAACACCAGCTCTCCTTCCTGACACTTGCATGTGGTTTCCTCTGCTGAGAGGAAACAACAGGGAATTGCTTGCTTAGATGGAGAACTTCTTAAGGGCATTTGACAATATGACATTTCTGATCTATTCAGTCTATATTTGGAATTGTCAGAAGTAGGAAAATGGCAGGCATACCTATTTTACCTTCTTTTATGGGGGAAAAAGCCCAAACTCTCACTAAATATCAGACTAATGATTTATTCAGTCTTTTCTCTCAGAATTGCAAAGCTAGGTGTTTGCAGACACACAGGAAGTGTGCCCCATCACTGCACACCCCACATAGAACTTATGGACATGATGGAAAGCAAGTGGAATCTTACTTGCAAAACTCAAGTTTCTGGTATGAGTTTTAGCAGTTGTGCAGAGCATTGGAACAGCAGACAGGCTTGCTCTGTACAGCAAGCTGCCACTCATTCCGCTCCACGACACAATGAGAAATCTCCCAGCTTTGGTATGTTATGAGTAATAGTGCAAGTCATCTAATTAGTTTCATGGGGCAAGGTGGCCTTGCCCCAGAATGGGCCAGTGCTTCTGCGCACTAATATTGTTTTGATATCACTTTGTTTGTATGCTTGCTTAATTTAGAACATTTAAAATTAAAGATGTATTACAGTATTCATTCTGTAGCCTCTTATTCTTGCATGATGGCTCTTTATGGGATCAGGAATGTGCTATGCCCTGTGCTTTTTTCTACTGCTGGAATTAAATGGGGTTGTTGTAAGAGCTTTGTTACATAAATGCTTTAATTGGAAAATATATTTGTTTAAATTTTTATTACCAACCTACTGCAAACAAGCTAAATATGAGGGGAAACAACTTAGCTTCAAATTCAGGCTTTGTGCTTTTGAGGTCAAGGCTTTTGTGCCTTTGTTTCCAAGTGTAAATCCTATCCCTCCTTCCCTGGTTTCTCCTTTATTCACTCTATGCTTTCCTTCACTGGAATAACTTATGCTTTTCAAATAAATATTCTGGAAAAGCAACTGTGTGGGAGTTTTTTGGTCACTCCAAGACCAATTTCAAAACAGTTTTTGCACAGCTCTTTCTTGTGCAGTGTGGTGTTCCATCCATTTTAGCAAGGAAAACTCAACTTGCTTCACTTTCACCTAATAAGAAAGCTATAGGATCCTGGAGGATTGTTTATTACTACAGTATTTTAGTAAGCTTTCCAAAGGAGTACAAACACAATTTTACCAGTTACTTTTGTAATACAATAAATCCATGTAAAGCCCCCACAATAATTTGAACTGAATTTTCTCCTCACATTTTATTTACTCTTAGTTCCTACAAGAAAAAGAACAAAAAAGGAACAAAAGCCTTGTTACTCTTGGTAAGCATAGTTTTCTCCTCTTAAATCACCTGTGAAGGGGGACTGGTTCTGGCAGAATACAGCCAGGAGTTTGCACTCAGCTATGTGGTTCACATAGTAACAGTGTTACTCAGCTTAGGAGGGACCTAGTTTGTTCTCTGGTCCAATGCCTGACTCAAAGCTGTAGGAGCTGTGTGCTCCGAGCTGGTTACTGACGGCTTTATCCCATGGAACCTTGGAAGAGGATGGAGACTGCACAGCTTCTGCTCCACTGCTTGTCCATTTTCGCAATGGAAAAGGCTTTCCTTTGATTGCATCAGAACCTCCCCTGCTTTAGTTTGAGACCACTGCCTCTTGACCTCCTGCTGTGTACCTTCACCAAAAAGCCTCATTCAGTTGTTTCAGAATGTCCAAAAATACTAAGGAGCCTCATTCAGCCATTTTACTTTGCAGGTATTGGCTGGTACTGGGTGCCTTCTCTACCCCATGGCCATCTTTTATTTCTGTCTGAACAGACCCAGCTATCTCATCCTCTTCGCATATGGCACCTGCTCTAGCCTCCCGGCCCTCTTGGTGGCCTGATGATTGCTAGAGATGGGTTTTTTTATCTAAGTAAGGCTTTTGGGGGAGCAGGGGGAGACACTTCTGTTTGTAACAAGACTTAATAAACTCTCTCATGCTTCTGTAAGAATGGAGCTCTAGCATTCCAGGTTTGCCTCAACTGCTTGGCTTAGTTTACTTTAAAAGTTACCTTGTTTGTTGAGTAAAGCTCGCTTCAGTTTAGAAGTTCCTGACTCTGGCCTGTAGTGGAAGTATCCACTGTCTATGAAGGGCAGTTGTGGCTCCACGTTGAGAGGCGCTTGTGAGTACAGGAGGGTACGATCCGTCCAGCAAGTGGCCTATTTGTGACTGGAAAATAATGAAATGCAATTCAGATCGGAGCCTAGCTCAGCCTGTCATAGCTCTGCTGTATTGGTACATTTGAAGAACATAACCTCTGGGAAAAACAGCAGCTAAAGGCAAAGCTAAGGTTCCATCCTCAGTGCTTCTGAGCTCCTTGAGCTTCCCTGCTGAAGGTGAGTCATGTGGCAGCCTCTGTTCCAGGGAACAAAATCTACACCCTGAAAGCAAGTCCTGTTTGATGCAGCTGTTGCTGCTGGCATTTCTCAGGTGAGGTGTTGGTGGCTTCAGGGAGAGGTAGGTACCTTGCTGGGCTGGCATGGTGGGAGAAGATGCAGGTGGCACTGCTGTTCACGGGGAAGCATATCCTCCTCAAACTTAATCTGAGAGTATGCCCTGGGTAATGGAGCAGCGATGACTTAATACCTAGCGCTGGGTTTGGAGTCTTCTTGGTGTCAGATGGTCAAGTTATGACATTCAGATGTTAAGTGCACTGAGACTTGTTATTGATTTGCATTAAGATTTTGTTGGTTTTCTCCTTTTGATTACTATTATTTGCTCATCGTTTGTGATTTTTCTTTTTTTATTATTTTTTCCTTCTATGCTCTGCAGATACTTTTTCCTGCTGTTTCTCTTCAAGCCTGCATGCAGTTCCCAGTTTCGGCGGCGGGCCTTGCCGTGCGGAGAGGCGCTGCGGGAAGGTATCAGTAGGACCCCTCCTCCGGGGATTCCAGCCTTTGGCTGGGACGCGACAACAGCGTCTTTCCCTGCAACTCCTGGACTTCCTCTGGGGACAAAACACCGCGGCATTTCTCACCTCGCGTCCGTAACCCTTCATCTCACGCCGGCTCGCAAGACCGGGAGCAGATGGAAGAGGCGGAGCCGGTGGCACAGGGCGGGCCGGGCCGCCATCCCGGCAGCACCTCAGCAGCGCTGCCCGGCGGGCGGACGGATAGGCGCTGCCCGGCAGGCGGCGCTGTAGCCGCCTGCGCCGCTCTCGGCTGCTCTCGGAGCTGCGCTGCGAGGAGTCCCCGTGTGTCCGCCATATTGGTGGCCGCGCCGCAGCCGCTGCGCGTTGTTCCTCCATCTCCTGCCGCCGCGGCCGAGCGGGGGAGGGGACGGGACGGGACGTCGGCACCGCTGCCGGGCGGGAAGCGGGGCGAGGAGGCTGCGCGCTGCCGGGAGGAGACGGAAACGAGCGGGCCCCGCATCCCTCCGCGGCTGCCCCCTGCGCCACCCGCCATGGCGAGGAGGCCCGACGGCCCCTGAGCGAGGCGCACACGCACACACAGACCGGGACTAGCCCGCCTCTCGGCCGCGGCCCGCCCGGCCCGGCCACTATCAGCGGAGAGAAGCCGCCCGGCTCCTGCCTCCACCACGACATGGAGGCCGTGAAAGCTTTTAACAGCGAGGTGTGTAACCCCTCTACCCGCTCCTTCGCGGGGTCGGGGATCGGGCGGGGCCCCGGGGTCCGGCGCCTTCGCTGCCCTCTCCCGCTGCAGGGAAGGGGCGGGAACGGGGGGACGGCGGCGGGAGGGCTATCGGGTGTGAGGGGTGCTCCCGGGGGTTGTCCTCGAGCCGGGCAGGAGCGGGACTTTATTGCTGACCCTGGAAACAGGAGCGGGGAGAGGGTCATGGAGCCACTCCCCCACCTCCCCGGTCCTCCTTCCGCCGTGAGGCTGGGGGAGGCTGGCCCGCGAAGGGCGGATCTGGCGGCCAGGACATGCGGGAGCCGGGGAGGCCGAGGAGAAGGAGGCCTCTCGTGCTCCCGGGCTTGCGGTGGGGCGAGTGATGCCCGGCCAACTTCATGCAGTGGCCGCAGAGGAGGCGGGAGGGCTTCCTGTAGAGCCGTACAGTGCTCCTGCTGACCTCGTCCTCCTTGCTCGTTACATGCGTGCCCAGACCTCGTCAGCGCGCCCTTTTAACACTTTGTGGAGCTGTGCTTTAAATCTGGGAGTACAAAGGCCCGAAGGCTCGTCGCTGTGTTTGAGAATTGTGTATTCTCTGTGCTCAGAATGAAAGCAGGCATTCCCTATGTGCTACACGTTGCTATGGTCGTGCACCCCAAAGTACTGTGCAGAGAGTGGGCTAGGACACCCATAAACACACTCTTGCTGGCTCAGGTATTACACGTATGGCA
Organism: Psittacus erithacus; assembly: GCA_009867235.2. NCBI lineage: Eukaryota > Metazoa > Chordata > Aves > Psittaciformes > Psittacidae > Psittacus > Psittacus erithacus. Next base: position 23,561 of record WYDI02020057.1, on the reverse strand, counting down.
CCCGGCTTCTCTTTTGTGCCTGTAGTTAATGTTTATTTTATTGCAGGATAGTTCTTTTGGCAACTCTGCTTTGTTCCTCTTCATTGCAGGAGTTCGCGTCGTTTATATTTTGAAGTTGAGGCAAGAGCAAGGGAAATAAATTCGTATTTTCTTTTTAGGAAGTCATGTGTCATAAGTTTGATTAACTATAGACAGTGTCAGCTCTGGTTATAACGTATATAGTTCTACAGACTGCTCATATACTGGAGCTCTGGCTTGCTGTCTTGCTATCCCCAGTGGGGAGATGGTGCAGTTTTAATGATTTTAAATAATACAGTGCTGGTTTGGTTTCTTAAAATGTTAATTTGATTTGTAGTGGAACAATGTGCCAACCATGTTGTTTCTACAGGCCACAATAAGAGAGGTTTTTAAAATGGTTAGTTTCTGTCTAATAACTCAGTAGCAGTTGGACATCCCTAACTGATGTGCAGTTCTAGATGTTGCACTTCATGAAATTTGAAATCTTAAGTAGATGTCACACTGTAGCTAGTAGAAGAAAAATAAACATTATAAACTATTTTCCCCTATTATTTGATTGGCTTATAGGCTGTGTTACTAAGAAAAAGAAAAAGAAAAAGAAAAAGAAAAAGAAGGGTCTGCTCACAAGAACAGAAGAACATAAGTAGATTAGAACCTTTCTCTTGTATATACCTACTAGCATAAGCAGTCTTCACTTTCATACTGAAAAACAACTTCTGGCTGACTTGCTGAGCACTCAGGGATAAATACTGTAAAAATAATTAACTCTGAAGACTTATGGTAAGAACTGTGCTAAGGAGAAGAGTTTTAGAATATGCCTGAAACCTTCTAAGTGCTTGGAAAACAGTAAACTTAGGGGTGTTGGGAAAGCAAATGCAAGAGATCAGGCCATGACGTTTTGACCAACCTGTCTCCTGTGGTATAACTAGACAGCATCTCTGAATAGGCTTGTTTTTATGACTTATTTTTCAGTTTTGTTTTAACCTCTGTTTCTGGATTTGAATGCTGGACTACACTGATGGGAAGGTTTTAAAGATGCTATGAGGAAACCCCTGATCCTGGAAGTAAACAGTACAAGAAAGACTTGCTACATTTGAGGAATCTTAAGTGTTGTGGCTAGCCACTGTAACACCTCTGTACCCAGTGTAGAACTTCACATTAACTTAACTTTCCATCATTGTCTCTGGTCTAACTGGCCTGTACACATTTTGCATTTAGAACTGTGAAATGATTAATAAATATTTAAAGTAGCTGAACTGTGTGTCTGTAGATTGTAGTTTGTGTTTAAATGTGTTTAACGTACACAATAGTTGTCTTTCACATCTAAAAATCCTTTTCTTTGTTTATATTGTGTTTTAAAGTCACATTGCACTCCAGAAATCACGTCAGATTTCTGTTCTAGAAATTTTTGGCTTAAAATAGATTTAAATTAAATTTAGCGGCAGATGGGGTAGACTAAACTGCACAGAAACTTTTACCATACACTCTTACACAGTTTGCATTTCATTAATAATTTTATAGCGTTTTATGTAGCTTACTGGTGAAATCCAGATGACGCTTTAGAAAGAACATTCCAAATACATTTAAATGGCGGTTAGGTACTTCTGGGGTTGGAGGTGGGGTTTTTTGTTTGATTTGTATTTGGGGGATTGGTTTGGTGTTTTGTTTTGTGTTTTGTTTTTTTGTGTTGTTTTTTTTTTTTTTTTTTTGGTTTTTTTTTGTTTATTCTTAAGAAATTGTGTTTGAGTTCTGCAGTAAAGCTAAAATAAAGGCAGCTATCCTTCTAGGTAGGATAGCTAACTCCAAATGTGTGTATATTATACCTATCCTGTGACAGTCACGATTGAAGTGATTAACACAGGCTTGTCATTAATTTGATTAGAAAGAAATACCTGAAGTTTATTTGAACTCTGACGACTGGAAATAATGCCAGCTATTATGGAAAGCTGTTCAATGTCTAGTGATGGTACATGGCATTGTCAGTGCTGTACCTTGTCATATGTATAAAATTAGCTCTGAGATTGAAAATCTTGAGAAAGATAAACTTAGATGAGAAATAATCACACTCCTAAATAAAACATGCTTGTTATTCTTTTCTGTTGATATTTTACTATTTAGTTAAAACTGCTTGGCAACCAAAAAATAGAATATAATACAACTGACTTAGTATATTGTTGAGGTAATTGACAATGTTTTGTACAACGCAGTTTATCAGTTGCTACAGTTGCCATCATGAAGGCTAAACCTTGCAGGATCATTTTCTCGCAGGTCTCAGTTCAGGCCCTGAGTTTTTTTCTGAAAAGCATAACATCAAATTCAAGAGCAGATCGTGACAGAATAACTGAAATGTTTCAAATTCTTTATACATTCCATAAAATGTATTTTGTTAGAAAGGAATTGGACTAGAGGCAAGCATGCGTACCGTCATAATTCCAGCACTCAGATGGTAATATATTAATTGCAAACTTATATAATTAAAACTCAGTATTTCTTTACGTAGTTCAGAGTTAAAGTCTTGCTGCCAGCTTCAAATCTAGCCATTCTCACATTGGTTTCAGGTACTGTACCTGAAGTTGGTTTTGAGTGCTATATTCTGCAGAATTTTCTTGCAATACTTGTCCTTTTTGCAGTGATATGAGCTTTGTTAAGTCTTGCTGAGGATGATGCTGCCCTTACTGATTTTTTCGGCATTCTTTTTATTTAAAAACCCAAAAATCTCATGCAAATATATATATGTGTGTGTGGATATATATATATATATGTAGTATTTTTTTTCCTCATTGACAGGTACATGTACTGAGTTGCTGAGACCAGCACCTGCAGGTTTGAGCTATGGCCATGTAGGTTAGTAATGGTAAAACCTACCAGGGCAGTTTGATAGCTTAAAAAAATCCCAAACCATACCTAGTTGAAGAATTTACATTGTTGAATCCAGTGCTACAAATCTGATCTAAAATGTAGTGGAAGAATTTCAGGTTTTGTATTTCTCTTACAACACAATATACTATGATATTGGAGAGGCAATTGTGAAAAGGGCAATTGTATGTTTTTAAAAAGAGAAAAAAGATTAAGGCAAAGCTTCTTCCCAGAAACCCAGGAATAAGGAAGTTGTGTATCTTCTGATTCCTTTCAGAAATTCTGTGTTCATTTGACTGTTTTTTTTTGTATGAAAAGTTTTAATTTCTCTTCTCTGTACAGTTGGGTGCTGATCTTTTTATATACAAGGGAGCTGAATGGAAAACTGTCACAGATGTGCAGTATGCTCTGTCTTAAAATTTTTCAAGATGAGGATGCACACAGAACACTAAGATGAAGATAGTGATTACAGTTTGCTTAAGGAGTCATGTGGGTTCCTGTGCATTTTCTTTTGTTAATCTAAATGTCTTCTAGGGTGTCACAAATAAAGATTCCACAGCATTGCTCTGCTGGGGTTCAGCTGTTTCTAACAGTGAAAATGATTGTCCTCGCATGGCTCATTATAGAGTCACAGTGAACATTTGATATTAGAATGGTTGTGAGAGCTACGTAAGGCAATAAGTGATCACTGCTACCTCTGGATTAACTGGTTCTCCTGAAATTGGTCAGTGGTGGGGACATAGCTATCGCTGATCATTTGATGGCAACGCCGTAGTTTGTGTACTCCACTTGTGCTTCATTGTCTGTTGGTGACCTTTATGATGATGTTTCTTTAGAAGATCTTTTAAGTGGCAGCAGGGAAAGAGTTTAGTCAACTACAATTTTAGAAATGCGACCCTTGGAAATAACCCACATTTTAATTACTGGAGTATAGGTGCAAAAAAAGCACAGAAGTGTAAATCAAATATTCTGTTTTAGACTGTTTTATTTAAATGGCATATTCTAAGTCACAGAGGCGGCTTTTTCATGAAAGAATGCCAGTTGATGCTAAAAAGAGCTAAATGTTATGCCTCATGAAGATGCTAAATAGAGATTGATGTTGAATAGCTGGAGAGAGCAAAATAAGGGATGCACTTTGAAATGAGGAGCCAGGGTTTTGATTAGCACAGGTAGTGATACTAGCAGTTACATTTGAGGAGCAGTGGAAGGGTGAAAGTTACTCCCTGGCAAGATATTTTTCTTAGATTCTGCTGCATGTTTCATGTTAGCTGAAGCACCTGAAACATCTGCAGAGCTTTTTTCCTAGCTGCTGAGAAAATGAGAAAACTCATGTCTGTTTCCTCTTCTCTCTAATATTTTGCCAGTCATAGAAAATGCACAACATTCATTCATATCCTCTGCTATTTTGAAGGATTCTGCAACTATGGTATGTTTAAAGCTTTCTTGTTTTTTGTTTATCTGATACTGCAGTTATGGTCTGATATTTGTTAATTTTTGTTGTAGCAAGTTGGGATGAAAGCTTTTGGTTTACCTTTATTCTTATTTTTCAGGAAAAAAGAACCAAAACTCTGTGATATTTTGGTGTGCATGTGAACACACATCTGAAAAGTTGTCTGTTTTTCATTCTTAACCTCTGGGATGGATGTGAAAAAGGTCTTCTGTTTTATTTTGCTGTATAATTCCATGGTGCTCCTCAGAGGAAAACCATTTAATCTGTATAAACTGTATGAACTCCCTTAAGAGATAGCAAAATATGTAAGAATTTTGCTTTTGATATCAGGAACATTAAGAATAATATCAGTGAAATGTAAATATTTCCACTCTGTTGTGTCCCAGCAAGAGCTAACTTTTCTGGCTTTCAGCTATTTACCTTTTTATAAAAGGGTGTAGGGAAAGAAAGTCCATTTCTCTTCAAGATACAGTAAATATTAAATTGATGTTCACCTTATTAAATGTCTCCATGTGTGCTTAATAAATATTTGCAGTTTTAATATCACATTTTCAAATACTGATCTGACCCCTCAGACTTTCTCCGGCCACAGAGTCTTGACTTCTGGCTGTTTAAAGACATCATCATGCGAGGCTGTGGCAAAGACCAAAATGTTAGGGGTTTTATTTTGTCCATATCTTGCTCAAGGACCTAATTTCTTTTGTGTAGTAGTATAGGACAGACACTGATTATTTTCCTGCCTTTGATATGTACACTTTAAATTTCCTCTTAAAGTGTGGTTTAGATTAGGTACCTGTGAGTCTGTGAGGGTAAGGTAGATCTGTGGATTCAGCTAATGCTTTTGGATTGTAACTGCATAGTTTAAAGTATGAGTATTGATCTTGCCTGCTACTCCTTTAGTGTGCAGTGAACTGTTTTGTAGTTTAAAACAAATGCACTTCTCAGCTCTCATGACTTCACTTCAGATCCTTTGATTTTCACCTGCTCATGAAGACCATGCCTGGGGCTACAATCTTTAGCAAAGTACTTGAAATTATCTTAACAGGTCTTATTTAAGTTTGCCATCAGCAATCTGTTTTCCTGTGGCAGTTGTAAAAGTGAAGTTTAGTAATCCAAATGGCTTTTTTACAGCAAAAAAAAAAAAAGTCATACAGAATAAAACTATTCGATAAAGCACGTCTTAAAATACAGTCTAGACACTTGATTACTTTTGTGAGGATTTTTTTCACTTAGGAAGAGGCCCTCTTTTTTTTCTTGTCTGTAAAATTGGTCCATTATTCTACCTCCAGACAGCTACCAAGAAATTTATCCCGAGTGGCTGATTCAGCCTTGGTTAGAGCCCATGTTCCTGGCCTCAGCAACGGCTGGTGTAACTCCGTTGTAAGGCCTGGGACAGTGGTGCATAATTGTCTGTTCACATGTGTATCCAGAGTTCAGCAAGTTTGGCTTTGAACTCATAAATAGTAGTAGTCCTTGTTCCTGTATAGGAATTTCTCATGAATTGCATGTGCTTTTCTTCCACTTCTTTGCTTCTTTGGAGCTACTTTTCTGCAATATTTCTCTGGGAGCACTGGCAGCAGCAGCGGCAGTTAGCTAGATAGCTGACTTAACCTTACTCAGCAGCTGCATCTACACTCTAGGGTACATGTTCTTTAAAAGAGGATCTTCAGGTGCTGCTCTGCCAGTTCTTGTCTTTGCCTCTCCTTGCCAGATGCACTAACCAAAAGAAGACTTTTTTCTTTTTTTTCTTTTTTTAAAGCAATTAAAAAATTATTGTTAAAATTTGGAGGAAGTAAGAGGAAATCAGTGTGTTGCCACCATGACCCTCTGCCGGATTTCTCTCTATCCTAAAAGTGTGCTCCTTGTAATAGCCTGCTCTTTGTATTGTTACACTTTTGCCAAGTGAGTTACTGTTTGTACAAAACTGGCAACTATGGATGTACAACAATTTACCACTTTCCACTTTTTTCGGGAGTTTGTCTACAAAGCTTACCTGGCTTTGCTGGGTCCAGTTTTTGATAGTATGAGTTGGGGTTTTTTTAGGTTTTGTTTGTTTATTTGTTGTTTTGTTGTTGCTTTTATGTTCCAAATGAATAATACTGGATTACTGTTTTTTCTCCTAGCTTTGTGATTATACAAAGGTAGCTGATGGGCATTTTTCTCATGCTTTGACATTCAGAAATAAAATGCATGTGTTTAATATAATGAAATGCATACATGGAAGGTACAGCTTAGCGCCTTTGTTATCATGTTTACTGTTGCCTTTTTTTAATTTTTTTTTAGCATTGGCAGAGACTGCTTTGGTTCCCATTTACAACAGAGGGCAAAAAAGAAGACACATAAAGGCAGGGAGGTGGAGATGAAATTCAGGAGGCAGTGGTAGCAAGGAGTGGTCGTTTGGGGGAATGGTGGCTGAGCAATAAAATACTGTAGAGTAGCAACAGCTGAGAGATCTAAGGCACCTATTTTGCAAGTGTTAAGCATCCTTTTTTTTTGTGAAGTTTTGCCTATAAATTGATCTTGAAAGACTGGAGTAAATATTCTTTTACAGACACTGATGACAGCTGTGCAGGGTGTTTTATGCAGGGCAGGAAACAGCTGTCTTACATGTTTGAATTGGGATTTTTAATTCATATAGCATGCATTTTTTGGAAACATATTTCAGAAGATCCATCATCTTGTATTGTTTGGCCTAAGGTTCAGTGTTTCCAAATACTCATTCAGTTGGAGTTTGAGTGGTAAGGGTTTCCTTGTTTGTTTTTTTTTTCTTGTTTTCCATTTTTAGTATTTATTAATTACTTTCAAAAACTGAAGTAGAAGTAATTATGTGCATCCTTTGCTTTCTATACTTATTATTCTACAGCTCTTTTTTGTCTTTTTTCCTTAAAGAGGTATAAAATACTGTAAATTGCTGCTCACTGTAAAACTTGGTTGAAAAATCTTGTCCTCATGGCATGACTTCAGGGAGCTCTCTTCATGAGTAATTTAGAAATTAGCATGACAGATAAAAATGCTAATATGTTGATACTGATGTGATTGCAGTTTTAAAAAGAGAAATAATCATGCTTAGAAATGTCTTTGGATTTTCCAGATGTTAAGTCCAAAGAGCTTAGAATGTATTAATTACATTGCTGGAGGCCTATGACAGACCTGTCAGACTGGCTTTTTAGAATACCGAATCTCTTATACATATGAAGAAAACAAAGCTGGTTCATTTGAAAAAGAATATGTTACTCTCTCAATCTGCTTAAATTACAGCCTCAGATAACATAGCTTGGTTACCAGGTATACAGTAGTAGCCACTACTGCTTAATTTTCAGAAAAGTGAAGTGGAACACTTAACAGGAAAGGAGGAACATTTATAACACAAATATATTGGCTGAAGAAATCCAACTCACTATAAACCATGAAGTTTCATTGTGAATTTAATCATCATACTGTATCTAAGGAGAAAACATTTTGAAACCAACACTACAGGACAGCTTTTGTTGTGAGCCATTAAAACAGTTGGTAGAGAAAATTTGGGAGTCTTTGATTTTCATGATGTTTAGGATCTGTCCCTATATTTCGTATGTCACAGTTGCAGAGGTGTGATCATGTTTGACTTTTCAAAGGCATTTAAGTCCATACTGCATCACACTTCACAAAACCTGTGCGTTGCAACAGGAATGAAGGGTATTTCTCCAGTGTGCACAGCCCCAAAGCTCGCCTGTGGAAATCTAGAGAAATTGGCGTTGTGCTTGAAGCTGATCAGTTTTGCTGCTGATGATCTGGAATTAGCTACAAAATAATGATAAAATGTTAAGGATTGGAATTAGCCATAAGGCAGGAACAATGAGAAGACTGCAGAAAGTGAAATACCCCTGTTATATATTTTGTTTTCTTGTGCAGTATCCTTTCAAACATCATCTGGACTTTTTGATCAGTCTTTTCTTTCTGTTGTTGGGTGCTTGAGCTTTGGTGAAGCTCTTAGTATAGCCTAGGTATTTTATGTGGTCCATTTAGATTTTTCAAAGCTTTTTGTTCCTGTGCAGTAAACATCCTAAGTTACTACAAAGAGAAAAATGGGAGTTGTATTTTATGGCTTGTAAAAGGCTAGGAGCAAATGAAGTACATTCTAGGGGCTGTTCTGAGCTAAACATTTGTTTCGTAGTTACATGCAGTTCAGGAGACCAAAGTTGAGTCCAGGGAGTTTCTTTAAATTCCAGTTTTGTGTTCGTAGTCTTATTTGTACAAAGCAGGCTGTACCAACAGAATTTAGAAGCTTTCTTTGAAAGTAGTATTGAAGAGGGCTTAGAGGAAATTGTAAATAGGCTGAAACATGCCTTTTGGTTTGAATTTATGAAAACTAAAATGGAATTTTGGCATTCCATCTTAAATTGCTCAGGTTGAGTAAATCTGAAAGTCATAATTGTGCTTCCTCAAAATGAAAGGGGCAGGAGAAGGGCTGAGCAAAGGCAGTGATGGTAACACCTGAGTTCATGCATTCAAATGTGGTGGCCTGAAGAGACTGCTCTATCTTATTTCACTTAATTGCTTATCCGCTCAGTTGGGATGAATATTCATATGTCCTCTTTAAACATAAACGTATGTTGAGTGGTGTATAATACAACTGATGTGTAGGGGGTAAGCTTTTCGTGTAAGTGTTCTTGGTTGCTTTTAAATTTTTTATAAATCAATTAAGTGTGCCAGTAAAAGGAAGACACACTGGGATATCAAGCATATTGTCTATTATTTTATGTTTGTTAATTTAAACCACATCATGTGCTTTAAATATTTAAAAACAGTTGTATTAAGATAGTTGCTGTTGACTTGCCGCCCTCTCTTCTGTGCTTTTTTTAATGTTAGATTTTGGCAACTCATATTGTCTTGGTTGATTACTGGAAGAAAATAACTTTTCATTGTTTTCTCTCTGAACTGAAATGCCTTTATACAGAGTGACACATCTGCCATTCTGGTTGTCCTACATACACATCTTTCATATATGTTTTAATATGCCTGTGCAGGGCAGAGAACAAGCAATAGGATGCTGATTGGATTTAAGTAACAGTTCGGGCTGCTAGGTCCTAGTCAGCATCAAGAAAAAGTCCTGTTCACTGAGGGATGGGCTTATGTAATTTAAGTAACTTTTCCTAGAGGTTAAATTTCAGGAGAGTGTATAAAATGTAACATAATAGAAATTTGTTTATTCTTTCCTTTTTTTAAAGCAATAACTGACAATACTCTTTCCTTGTTCTTTGCAGTGTGGTGGTATAAATATTTGGTAAGCAATTCTGTTACGATTTCTGTATATACAATTGGATTTGATTTAATGTTGGTTGAAATGAGAAAAAAAATAACTTGTTAAGGTAATATTTATTAAGCTTGACTTCTAAGTGTTTATTTTGTCTTTTACACCTCAAAATTGCATACATTTAGTATTATATACAGTGTCTGGTTAGTGTTGTGTCCCAGAGCAGCTGGAAAAAAATGTAAACATATTTCAGTAAAGATATGTGTAATTGATATCCCTGATACTGCTGCTTCTTGTAATCTCAGAGATTGGTCTGAGTCTTAGAGTATCAGTATTCAAATGCTTATTCCCTTAGCTGCTGTAACAGTGTAACAGGTACTCAGTTACATGAATATGTTCCTTTGGCTCTCATGAGACCAGAGGTGTTCATAGCTTTCAAGCCTTTCAGAGACAAAACTAGTGTTATTTGAAAAAATATTTCCAAGCCACTCTTCTCTCACCTTTGTAAGATGTGGCCAGAGGTATGAAAAAGGATATATTATTTATGAATCTGTATTTTAATGAAGTTAGTAGTTAATTTTAATTTTCATTCAAAATTTTGGTAGGGAAACACCTGTCTGGCTCTTTCTTGCCTGTTGAATAAGAGTAGCGAAAGATCTTGGAATTAAGTGCTGGGCTTTGTGGAGTTGTAGTGTGCCTTCCATGGAGATGCAGTAACTTGCTCAGTAAATGACTGACCATCCAGAGGTTCATGCGCATGCTGCCTGGTCTTCACCTGAGAAGTGTTAGACTGTAGCTTAGCACTGTGTAATATACTGCCGTGTAAATTACAGTGATTTGCAATAGAGTTTGTTCTTTACTGATATTTACAATAGATCTAACTTTTTAAGCACTTTCTGAATTACAGTTGTAATGATAAAAATATTGTTTGCGTTACTGAACAGTCAAAAATTTGAAATGCACTGATGAATTCCCATATTTTCAGTAATCTTTCTCTTGAAGACCACTTTTCTTGACAGAATTAAACAAAAAATACAGAGCTGAAACTGTGCTTTATCTATAGCATCAACAACATTTTTTGCCTTTTCCTCCACTTCGAGTGTGTAATTTTTATAGCCTATTATATCTTTGAGCAAGCCCGTATCTTTTTCCCCAAAGTTTGGAAATAGGACTTTGTTTACTTAAGGTGATGTTGGGGAAAGGGAGTATTAATGATGCTGTTAAGTCTAATTTTTATGTACAATAGAATATTACATTTTATGTAGGTTCTTAAGTCTCGATATCATTGTTATTTCCTGTGCAATCATTACATTCGTTTATCAGATAGAGGAAAATATGAAATCGGGAATATAATCGGCCTTATATGTTAACCTGGTCTGTTCTTGGATATGATACTTAAATGGACCTTTATTTAGTAAATCTGTTGCATTCGAAACCTGTTCTTTCTGAAGCATGTGCATGAGGAAATAGCCGTTTTTTCATTGCCCAAGTCCCTGTGAGGACAGTTTTCCATCTATTTTATGATGATATTGATTGACTACAGCGTAGAGAGTGGTATGGAGGAAATGCTTGGTTTAGGATATGATACTAAAAACTGAATCTTTTATGATTTTTTTTTGGTTTTGGGATTTTTTGTTATTGTTAACTAATGTAAGAACAGCAAAGATATCTCTGTCGGAGGTGATAAGAAGTAGAAGGCTGAATTTGTTTGAAACAATACACAGGTGAATATGATAAAATGAGGAAGAATTGGTGTAAATTTTATGAAAGAAAACAATGCATCATGTATATATGAGAGTTCTTTGCGAGAATTGGGAGGCACATGGACAGGGAAGAACCAGGTGGTATTACTTGGATTTCCGAAAAGTAATTAAGAAGTTCTGTCCCCAGAAGTTTGAAAAGAAGTTCAATTGCTATAGAAAGTGCATCCTTACATTGATGAATGACTGCTAAAAGAAGATATGGCAGAAAAGTTCATGTGTAAAAATAATCTTCTTTTCTTGTTGGATTCTTATATGGGTTTCTGCTGGGGATCTGTGCATTTCAATGTATTTGTAAATGCTGTGGAAAAGGGATAGAATGATGAGGCAGAGAAATTTATTGAGAATACTAAGTTATTCAGAATGTTGATGCTAAACAGCTAGCCATGAGGGATGGCAAAAGAACATTGCTGTACTGACTGTTAGATGGCATCCTATAATTTCATCAAGTTAAAATGTGGTAATGCAGGCTGAGGAGTGTGAAAAAGGCAACCCTTGCTTTATGTACACAGCGATGGGCACTGAAATTCTATAATTTGGTAATTAATAAGATCTTGCAACTGAAATGAAAATGTCTGTTCAAAGTTCATCAGTAGTGAAAATCAGAATCCTGAAAATTACTAGGAAAGGAACAGAAACTAATTATGCTACCAGTACCTCTCTTATCTTATGCTACATGCAGTCTAGTTTGCACCTCATGGGACCATTCTGGTGAAACTGCATGTACAGAGAAAGGCAGAAAGAACAGCCGAAGGAATGGAACAGGTCTGTATGAGAAATTACTAAATACTAATACATATTTTGGACTAGAGCAGAGTTGTTTGGAAGATGATGGGGTAGGGGTTTATAGTACTGTAAATACAGAAGACGTAGATCACTGTCTTCTCCAGTGGAGAAGCTAGGTAAATCTAGTCTCACCAGTGTCACAATTTTTTTTTCAAATATGTGTGTATATATATATATATATAGTCTTTCTTTACGCAGGTTTGGATTAAACTTTGCTCCTTTGCCAAAAGATGTTGGGCATGCTAAAGACTTACATTTATTGAAAAATAAATTTGAATTCCCTAAGTGGAGGGAATTCAGAGATTTTATGAAAAAGATTAGTTAATGCTGGCTCAGGAATCACTGAGCTGTAGGTTGCTGGTAGCTAAAATAATATGGAGAGAAAGTATCACTAAAAGGGCAACTGTATATTACCTCCCATAAACATTCTCTATTGGATGCCATTTCTATTCGTTTTCCATGAACTAGTGGTATACGTCAGTAAATAACATTTTCCTACCATGCCCTAGCACAAAGAAAAGGAGGAGAAGTAGGGAGAGAAAGAGGGGCAAAATAACAGGAAAAGAAAGGAGGTAAAAAAAAATTACTACGGGAAGGTAGAAAAGTGTTAAGAATAAAAACAATTTTCAAGAAGGGAACCAGAGAGAGACGGAGAGAAACAGTTCTTATACCAACCATCACTTCTTGGTGGGGTCCAAGTAGGAGTAGCTGCCCCTTGGTAATGCTCAGCCCAGAGGCATGATTAGACGCGGCATTGAAACAGTCCCCAAGTCTCTGTTGTCAAGCTTCCTTTTCTTCCTGACACTTGAAGTGGCCAAGCTAGGCCTGGGTGAAGTTTGACAAGAATATCCCAAGACTTTATGAGACTTTGGATGTGGAGGGTAAATTAAAAAAAGGAGTTTATATGCAGTTTCAGGACATTCTGAGGTACTGGAAAAGGAGCGTGGCATATTTGACAGCTGTATGGTGAGAGGGTCTTCCTCTTGCCAGGGAATGGGTGTGAGTCAGGATCACATGAGCCTCTGTGTCTCAAGTCCTCCGCTGAGAGTTTTCCAACTTACATCCCTGTTAAGCAGTAGACTTAGTTAACAACATAAGCTGCCACACTGGGTATGGCAGTAAGCCATGCTACCTAATATTTTAGTGTGACACAAGGCCGAGTTGCAGGAGTGAAGCACAGTTGGATAGGGATGTTTTTTTGAGGTGTGATTCCAAGGTGAATTGGGTTAGCTGTTACACATTCTACTAAAGAGACATGAGGAGGAGTTATTGATCGTTCTGGAGGTGTAATGCAAGTTTGACCCACTGCGTCTCTCTGTTACATTTCTGCACAGCTGAGTTAGGAAAAGAACTTGTAACAAAATCTAGTTTTGCAATTCAGACAGTAACAAAACAGGTTTAGAGAGTCTTATAAAATCAGAATAAAAATCCACCGTTAAAACTACCTATTAGTTTGATCATCTCGAAGACTTTCAGTGCTATCTGTCTCATAAAGTGTTCTGTGCTTACATGGCTATTTGGCTGGTATCTGATTCACATTTTGCAAGATCATTACCTTGGGAATTGCTTTCATTGAGACTGCGACTCCTCTTGTGAGGTGAAGACCCTTTATTAAAATACAGCTCAAGCTTTATACCCTTATTCTAGTCCCATACAGGAATTTTCAGTTCCCTTTTTTCTATATGGAGTATTGATCACAAGATTATGACATTATTCTTTTTTCTTCGCGCAGGCTTATCTCATGTTAGTCTTACTACATTATTGCAGGCACAGCATATTATGATCATATTATTGCAAACACAGCATATCTATAATCACTTACTGCTAACACAGTGTCTGCATGTTCTATTCTTGCTTGTAGCCCATTCCTTCTCTTCACTCTTGGTTCCTTCTTTCCCAAGGCCTGCGTCCAGTCATCTTTATGAAGTCCCAACTGCTGCTCATGGTGGAGGCAAAGCTGCAGCCATCTTCCACATGAGACAGATTAAGATTTGGTGATAAGAGTATCCTTGTGGATTCATTTTGTCCCTGAAGTGCCATTCAGATTCGAGCCTTCCCCTAAGGATTTCCTGTGATTTATATTGAATGTTAAATCAGACATGCATACTTTTGTCAATGGTTTACTGATTGTCCCCCGTCTAATTATCAGAATGGTGATGTGTGTAGGGCATGGCTGGGTGGAGTCATCATCCGGTAAAGCAGTAAACCAGCTGCCCCACACACAAGGTTACTGCAAATTGATCTTGTGTTTTCTTTAGCTATAGAAGGGTTGGGAAGCTTAATGTTTACTTGTGTTTTGTAGTTTCCAGTATTGTTTACAATGTGTTTGGGGCTGAGCATGTTCAGACATCTATAATACTTGAGAGGGGCAGTTCAGAGTCTGATCCACAACTTTCTACAATAAACTAATAAAGCATGAAATTTTCACTGACACTTAAATTAAATGTATACTGCCGTTAAGTGTGCTGAGTTGAAAAAAGTCACTGGCACTTTTTACAGTAACTTGAAAGTATACTCTTTACTTTTGCTATGCTTTTTTCTCAAAGAGGAAAAGCCTGCATTTAATGTTCCTTCTAACTTGATTATTTAACACTTGGTTTTGTTTTTTTTTTTTTGTGTGTGTGTGTTTTTTTTTTTCTTTTAACCGGTGCAGTCAGACTTTTGTGACTTGTCTCTGTGTTACACTCCCCTGTCCCCCTCAGTCAAATTCTGTAGAAGTTAAGCCCTTGTTCCTTCTTAACATTTGTTCCTTGGCAGTCATTAGTGTTGTTTTATTAAGCATCAGACATACAGTTGCTTTCTGTTGCTCAGTTAATTTTGTATGTGATAATGCTGTTTACCTCTAGAGAGGAAATGTCTCACCTTTAGTTTTCTGAGTAATGTGCTATAGTTCAGAATACACAATGCAAAGTGATGCTTTGTACGTTTTATGTAATGGATTTTATAGGGATTTATCAGGGTTTAACCTTTCAGTTTATTCAAGTCAGTTGATCTTACTGAAGTAGCGTTCTCCCAAGTATTGTGTTTGTGTTGTGACTTTGCTCAGGGGAGCTTTTTTGCCAGAATGGCTCTTGGGTAAATACACAGCTCTTTCCAGCAGTATTCTTTTCAGGGCAAATATCAGGAGTCTCTTTCTGCCCTTAGATGTTAGGATAGCTGGGAAATATTGGTTTTGTTTAGATTAGGCTTTTGTTTGTTTTGTTGTTTTTGTTTCTGGTGCAAAATCAATTACTAAATGAACTGGGAAGGCGAGGAGGGAGAATAGATCCAACAGTGTGTTCGGTGTTGTTTTTTTTTTTAATTATATTTTGGTATGTGTGTGTATCATTGATTGGTGACAGCTGTGCAGTGTTTGGAGAGAAATACTTATTCTTTTAGCATACATTTTAAAAAGAGATTCCAAAGTGTAGTGCTCACTACAGCAGTGCCTTAAATTTCAAAAGCAAGTTTCTGTACTTACTGATTTTTCACATAAGAAATAACGCAAATACTTTCAGAATATAACTCCTTCCAAATGTGAACCCAAGAAAATAACTAGAGAAAGCAGGTTTTGTTGATGGTCAGGTAACTATCAGCAGTGACCAAACACCTTAAATACTGATCAGTTCTGTCTTTTGGTGCAAGTGTTTTGTATAGAATCACAGAAAATGGTTTGGCTTGGAAGGGACCTTAAAGACCATTTAGTTCCACCCCACCTGCCGTGGGAAGGGACGCCTTCCACTAGACCAGATTGCTCACGGTCCTATCCAACCTGGCCTTGATCACTTCCGCGAATGGGACAGTCACAGCTTCTCTGGGCAGGCTATGCCAGTGCCTCATCAGCTTCATAAGGAAGAATTTTTCTTTATGCCTAATTTAAATCTCCTCCCCCCACCTTGAGTTTATGTTTATCCAGAAAAGCAGGTAAGTGGCTAGTGAGTAGAATTAAGCAGATTTTCTTCACTGTTCACAGAATCAATGGTAGCAGAGCCATAAAACATGTTTTTTGAAGTCTGCATAATCGTTTCTGTGTCTGCCCCTTTGATTTCTTCTTCCAGTTTGTATTGTAAATGTGACTAGCATGCTTCAAAACCTCTGAAACTCATTTTGGGTTTGGTTTTTGCTGCTTGACGATTGCAGCTTTTCACTGTGGACCCTCTTAAATGAACTGTACTTTTATTGTGGGGAAAAAAATGCAGCTGCCTGATGTGGTAAGGCTCAAGCTTCATTTGAGTGAGTTCTTTTAAACTGAGCTCTGCATTCTGTACTAGGGTACAGATAGCTAACTGTATTTTGTAAATTTATTTAAAATTGTGGCTGTGTTTCATTATGACATCTGGGCACAGACTTGGCAAGATGGTGATAACAGTTCAGGAGTGAGTCAAGTCTCTCCAAGACATGCCAGAGCTGCCCTCCCAGGCCGAGGAAAATCATGTCAGGCAGTCTGGAGCCATATTCACCTGTGTGACACTCACTCCCTGCTCATCTGCTTTGGTGCACTCTTCCAGTCTCTTCTTCCCAGCTGATCTCCACTACTCAGATTGTACTGACATCTGCCATCCCCTTAGTAATCATATTTGCAGGCTGAAGAGTCCTAGCCAACTTTGTTCTTCACTTAAAAGCTTCTCCATAATTTTTGTTATCCCTGATGATTTCATGCTAGCCTTGGAGATTAGAGGGAAGGGCAGAAATTCCAGAAGTATGGAGAGATTAAACACCCTGTAGGCTAGTACAGTTGCTTAAATAATCTTGTGGTTGTAAAAGTCCATTTGCAGCATTTACTGCTGAGGTTTTTCTGGTTTGCTGAATTGATGCCTTGAAAGAAATTCATGCCCATTGAGTTTTTCAGGGAAGGACAATGGATTGAGATGTGGCTTTTCCTAACAGCTGGATGGAATGAATTATCTGTGTGCTCACAAATTCTTTTGAGTAATTTATATACATTTTTCTGGTACAAGAATTGAACTCATCTGTTGTTTCCTAATTCTTCCCTTGAGCCCTTGTCAAAAATTCATGTTGCTTTTACTGTCTCAGAGCTACAAGACTGAGACTGTTTTGTGTGAGAATTAATGCATCACAATGACTAGGTCTTTCATTCTTGAGTTCCATACGAGCACTTTATTATTTTTCACATTGTGAGCTTGTTCTTTACATTCTTAAAAACACACTTGAGGAGGATTCTGGTATGGGAAGTCTCCGGTTTTTGCTCAATGTGTAGATCCAAAAAGAGAAGTGGAGGACACTTGTTCTGTAGGGCTTTTTCTCCTGTGCGTTGATTGCCCTGGAGGAACACTCTTAATAGATCTGCTATTCCTTCTCCCTTCTGAAAAGGGCTGAGTTTTATGCATTTCCCTGTTTATGAAACTTGGTTGCTTTATTTTACTTCCCATAGTTTCCCTGACTTTACTGTTTAATGATGTTGCCATTTTTTGTTACTTTCTTTCAAGGCTTCTGTTACATGAGGGCAAGCCCTTATCTTCTGCCAATGAGCATGAATGCCTTATAAAAAAGCATGATGAGGAAATAATTATAGCAAACTGTTTTGGCTAAGCATTTGTACAAAATGCCATACAGGAAAAAATAAGCCAGAATGTAAGCACAGATATTAAAAACAAAAATATCTATTCTTAACTCTTTTATTTTAATATTTTACAATCCTGAATAAATTGCAGTTATTTTGCTTTAACTAGGTTTGAAGAGTATCTCATTTCTTTAAAGGCCCACTGTCTTTCATCATTATGCTAGATTAAAAAACAAAATTTTCATTACTAGAGAGGCGTCAAAGTCTTGCTTCTCGTGCTAGCCTAGCAGGAGAACGGATGGGTTTGATGGATGGACTATTGGATGGCTAAGAAGTTGGCTGGATGGCAGCATCCAAAGAGTTACAGTTAATGGCTCAATGTCCAAATGGAGATCAGGAACAAGTGGTGTCCCTCAGGGATCTTTATTGGGACCTGTAGTATATAACATCTTAATTAACAGCATAGACAGTGGGATTGAGAGTGCCCTCAATGAGTTTGCAGATGACACCAAGCTGAGTGGTTCAGTTGATACGCTTGAGGGATGCCATCCAGATGGACTGCGACAGGCTTGAGGAGAGAGCCCACATGAACTTCATGAAGTTCAACAAGGCAAAGTGCAGGGTCCTGCACCCAAGTCAGGCAGTCACCAGTCTCTGTAGAGACTGGGTGATGAATGGATTGAGAAGAGCCCTGTGGAGATCAATTTGGGATGTTGCTAGATTAAAAAACAGACATGACCCAGCAATGTGAGCTTGCAGCCCAGAAAGACAACTGTATCCTGGGCTGCATAAAAAGAGATGTGCCCAGAAGGTTGAGGGAGGCTATTCTTACTTTCTACTGCTTCCTGCAAGACCCCACCTTGGCATCCTCAACATAAGAAAGACATGGACTTGTTAGAGCGGATCCAGAGGAGAGCCATGACAATGGTCAGAGGACTGGAGTACCTTTCCTATGAAGAGAGGTGGAGAGAGCTGGGATTGTTCAGCTTGGAGAAAAGGAGGATTTAGGGAGACCTTACTGAGGCATTCCAGTGCTTAAAGGGTGCTTAGAAGAATGCAGACAGAGAGACTTTCTACTAAGGCTTTATAGGACAGCAGATAATGGTTTTAATCTAAAAGGAGGTAGATTTAGATTAGATACAAGAAGTTCTTTACTGTGAGGGTGGTGAGGCAGTGGCACAGGTTGGCCAGGGAAGCTGTGGCTGCCCTGACCCTGCAGTGTTCAAGGCCAGG
Source organism: Psittacus erithacus (assembly GCA_009867235.2). Taxonomy (NCBI): domain Eukaryota; kingdom Metazoa; phylum Chordata; class Aves; order Psittaciformes; family Psittacidae; genus Psittacus; species Psittacus erithacus. Next base: position 4,725 of record WYDI02020057.1, on the reverse strand, counting down.
TTAGGTGGGATGGTGAGCAGCCTGGTATAGTGCAAGGTGTCCCTTCCTGTGGCAGGTGGGATGGAACTAGATGGTCTTTAAAGGTCCTTTCCAAACTAAACTATTCTAACTGTGGTTGGATAACTGTTTATAAATGTAATGTATAGATTTGCTGAAGATAGAGCTAAGAACATGTGTGCTGTCAGTAGGTATTGAGAAAGGTGTTTGTGCGTATTAGAGTATCTGCATTCAGAAAAGTGGGGGGTTTTCTGTTCCCTCTTTAATTTGAATCAAACTATCCTAGGGATTCCTGTATTTTATGTAATTAAATTCTGGATTGAGGTAAGATATTTTAAGAAATGGCACGTTATTTAGTTTGGTAGAGAAACTTGAATATTTTTTATTTTTTCCCCAAAAGCAAGTGTTGCATTAAATGTAAAATTGCAAGTAGATATTTTGCACCATGTCCTTACTTTGCCCTGTACAAATGCTGCTGCTTTGGACTTCTGCCATGCACTGATAGACCTAAATCACCAGTTTTCCAAGTGAATGTACTTCTCAAAACAAAATGTATTTTTGGGAAATGAAAAGCTTCTACAAACAGGAGAATACCACCCACCACCTCCCCCCCCCTTTCGTCTTCCAGGGATTAAATTTAGGATTTGTGTTTTCCTTTAAATGGCTGTTAAAACCTGGAACATTGTATGCATTGTCCAAAAAGCCTACCTCTACAGAAGTATGTTCTTTATTTTGCTGTTTCTTTTGGTTCATTTTTTCTTTTTCTAGCTTGCATTATCTGTCCTTAATGCTAAACTTGCCTGTCTGTTACCTGGAGTAGAGTAATGGGATGCTAGCAACAGCCCATGTTATCCTGTTGGGTTTTGGCATAATCTGGATGTGTGGTCCTAAAATACCTGACTGCACGCAGCTGATGCTTCAGAATCACTCATGTCCAACTCTTCTGTGTTTCTCAGCACGGTGTTGTAGCTTTTTTAATGCTTTGAACTGCCCCATCCCCTTTTTGTCCTGATCACTTCAAAGCTAATGGACTGGTCAGGTGTGTGATCCCAGTCTTTGTGAGTCAGCAGTTGCCTTCTTGTAGCTATGTATGTCACAGGTGAAGGAGCTACTGTCTCTTCTGGGACTGTTTTTGGATTGGCAAAGTGGCTTTTTGAATCTAGGCTAATTTCGTATTTGCTCTGTGAATTGCTTTTGCTAATGTTTTGGGTTTTGAGAGTGCTGCCCAAACTGACTCTGCTAAGGCACTATCTGAATGTAAGCAAAATGTTTCTGGTGCTGTAATGGCCCCAGAAGCAGATGGGCTGTAGTTGCACATCATTTAGCGAAGCCAATAGCCAGGATGAGAGACCTATGATTTCGTAAATCACCTATACATGAACTGGAAGTTGGGCACTGAGCTATGAGTATGAAACAGAGAAGAAACTGATAAGAGACTCTTGATTTTCTGTCTCTTTTCTCCCTTTCCCCTGTGGTGTTGAAGAGCACTTAAACATATGAATTCTAGATGCATATTGCTTTTTTGTTGTGTGAGAAGTAATGTAGAATATTTTGTAACAGCAATTAGCATTAGTAAGAAGTAGTAACAGTTGTTTTAAAAGTGGATGTCTAGCTGTGAACTTGTTATAATTTCACTGTTCTAATGGAAATCCTTTCAAGCTGAGAAGGCACATACTTAGGCTTGGACAAACCATTTTTTTCCCCTTTTTCTTTTGATAGCTATATGAAGTTTTAGTTAAAAATATTTTCAACAGGAAAAGATCGAAGAAAAAAAGCATCTCGTGTTTGTATCTTGGAAACTCAAATGCGACTGAAGAGTATCTATTTGTTAGCTTCAGAGTTATACATTATTACAAGCATAGGCTGCATGACCTATATTTGAGGTTGTTTTATCCTTTCTGCTGTCTAATCCTGTTTAGTATTACGTTTTGCTTTATCAAATGTAAACAAATATGAATTATGTTTTCTGATGTTAAATGTGTCTTAAAAAGTTATTGTTAACATCTGTGTGGATATTAATGTACTTGAATATATTGCGTTGCTGAGGGTGTGTAGTAGAAGAGCAGAAGGTTCCTTTGGCTTTATTTCTGCTTCAGTGACCATTTTATGGAAAGCTTTCAATTCTTCCTGTCTTTAGGTAGGAAATAAAAAATGGTCTATGGATATTCATTCCCATTATAAGGATTCTTATTTTTTGAGCAAACATGCTTCTAAATATGTGTTGTAAACCAAAATAAAATGTAAATTAAACCAGGAATATCCTTAAAACGGGCTTGGCATTTTATATCTAGTCTTCTTTTTATGTATGGAAGCAGCAAATGCTAGACAGTCCTTTGTCTGTTAACACCTAGGGTTGAAGGAGAAAGAACAGTGTATTGTTCAAATCTGTATATTGTGACTAATCAGAAGTTTTCACACTAAGTTAATAGCCTTGAATGATGGAGTCCTGACTCAGTGTGAAGGGAGGAGTTGTTTCCAGTTGCCACCTATCAGTCATAGCTATGAAGTTAGTTCATACACAGTTCTCACTAGGTAGCAAACTTGTGATGAATATCTGTCATCCTGGATTGCTTCTGCTAGGAGATGTATGTACTAGTAAAAAGAATAGAGTTATTACTACATCCGGGGAGAAAATTGTTGCAAAACTCTACTACCTCTGTACTGTGGCTGATCTGGTGGTTAGGTGTTAATGAAGTTACAAAGCTGTGTTTAAAATGGAGAACCTGGCTGGATTTTTGCTTAAGCATTTGTAATACTTGAACTTAATGCAGTGAATGAATTAAGTCTGTACTTTTTCAATTTCTGTGGTTTTAAGTGGCAAAATTGCTACATGCTCATTCTCACTGGGCTGCATGGTTTTGTTTAATGGAAAACAAAAGCATTTGATTCAGCAGGCATACAGTGATGAATATAGTAAGTATTTGGTTAAGCTTCTGTTATGCTTCCATAAAGGTAGTCAAGTATATTAGTTGCCCTAGAAACAAAAAATGAGAGCTACCGTATTTGCATATTACATGTATTTCCTTTGTAGCTTTACCTGCAGATGTCTGCTGTATTTAGGGCTAATAAAACTATGTATATAGTGACCATTGCAAAGAAAAACTTCTTACCTTTTAAGCATGTTGGATCTTAGTTTTTATCGGGCTTTTTTTATTTTTTATTAAATAGGGATGCCTTTTCTGGTGTAATACATGCTTAAAATCCCATGAAAATTAAAAGTGACATTTTCTTCTGGGAAAATAGTGTATTTTTCTACTGCTTGCAACTGCAGAATATATTTCTGATAACTGGGTTTTGTTTAATTTTTTTTTTCAGTTGTACTCACTAAATGATTATAAACCACCCATTTCTAAAGCTAAAATGACACAGATTACCAAGGCAGCAATCAAGGCTATAAAGGTAAGAAAGTGTCTAACTTTGTTTGGCTTCCTTTCAGTTTCTCATCTGTGTTTAAATAACTGAACAGCTTAAAGAACTTGCTTCAGAACTTTCCACCTCCCTTGCTGTGTATATAACTTCTAAGTTATGAACAAATGTGATAGTGATGGGATTTTCAGGAGTGCAGCATAAGGCTTAATCTGTTGTGTCACTTTCATTTGCTGGTTGTCATATGTGAGAAAGAATTATACCAGCTTGATTCTTCAGTCAGATCTGAAAGACAGTTGTTTGGTTTTTTTTTCCTCAGTTTAAAAAAAACCCACGTTGTCTGAGAACAGATGAATAAATACAGAACTACAATCTGCCCCTTTCTGTCCACCCCTAAAATCTAAGATGTGTGCCTTTGGATCAATACAGTTGTTTTAAGTTTATTTCATTTTTGTAAATTCTTAACATACGTTTTCAGGGGTGTTGTTCATAGGTTTTGTTTTTTATGTTGCCTGAATAGAAATTATTCTTCAGACTTTTTCTTGCCACAAAGTAAAACTAATTGCCAAACAGCAGTGGAGCAGCCGAAAAAGCACTAAAAAATTATGAAGAAGTATGCTATTAGTGTTAAGCACTTAAAGTCAAAGCTAGAGAGGTAAAAAAGAAGATAGGATAAAGGCAAAAAAATCATGAGATTATGCTCTTCCTATGTACATTCCTCTGCTGAGAATGCAGATGTGTTTTTAGATAATTGAAATTGGTGTTTTTTGTAGTTTGGGGCGAGAGCAGTATGTCCTGGGTTCAGCTGTAACAGTTATTTTTCTCCTTCCTAGTAGCTGCTGCAGTGCTGTATATCAGCTTTAGTCTGAGAACAGTCCTGTAACACACCAATCTTTTTAATTGCGGCTAAGTAATGCTTACCCTGACGACTTTTCAGTTTCATGCTCTGCCAGTGATGAGGGGCACAAGAAGCCGGGAGGGAACACATACAGAACACTTAACCCAAACTAGCCAAAAGAGTATTCCATACCACAGCACATCATGCCGAGTATATAAACTGGGGGGAGTTACCTGGAAGGCCCAGATCGCTGCTTGGGTCAGGCTGGGTATCAGTCAGCTGGTGGTGAGCTATTGTATTGTGCATCACCTGTGTTTACTGGTTTTTTTTATTTTCCCCTTTTAGTTTTACATTCTCTCCTGTTATCGTTAATCCCAGCTGGTAACTCAGAACCACACCGCGGCTTGCTCACTCTCCCCGCACTTCTGCCTGCTCCCAGAGGGATGGGGAGGAGAATTGAAAGAATGTAACTCCCACGGGTTGAGATAAGAGCAGCCCAGTAACTAAGGTATAACACAAACCAC